>JARHVA010007102.1:522500-685000 GCA_037957365.1 Torreya grandis | reverse complement strand
ACCTATCCACCCTAAATATCTTCTAGTGCATGCCTGAAGGGGTGCACTAGGAAAGGGATGGGCAGACAATCGATGCTTCATAAGATTATCATTCCTTTTTCCACTTGACATCTACACTCTATCCTTCTGAAACCATTGATCCCAAGCTTATTCTTATTAGTTATACTTATTCCCATCATTTTCTATGTTTTATCCTTCATTTATTGCCTTAACACCCTATTGACATATCAATTGTGCTAGGTTGACCAGGTCAACCTAGCATAGTATAGGGACCATTTATATATTTTGGTTTGTTAGCCTCCTCGTTAACCTAGCACAGACCTAGAGTGTTAGCCCCAAAAATGTGCTAGGTCAATAGAGTTGACCTAGTAGATCTGAAATTCCCAAAATATTTTATGGTAAGATACTACTACATATATAAGGTCAGTCCTTACCATTTCAAAAGAGAAAATAATTAAGTGAAGAAGCATGAATGACATTCCCAAAATATTGACCAGTATACTTAGGGAATAAATATTTAGGGTTCAATAATTTCTTTGGAGCTTAGATCTCATCTTGTGGATAAGTATTTTAGATGTTTGGATAGGTTATATAGCCTAGAGATGATTTATTTTAGTTATCCTTATATACCATGGCAATCTCTTATAAAACACATTAGTCAAGGGGGAGATTGAGGCTTGGTGGGTTCATATTTAAATGTAAGTATTCATAAATTTATTCCTCCTTTGTAAGAGTAGATATATAGTGCATATGTACTCTTTTTTCCATGTATTAGGATTCCATATACATTGACATAAGTATACGTCTTTTATACATATTTAGTTTAGTTGTTTATTTATTTTGTTTCTAACCACCACTTTATGCAACAAGCTTTGGTGTGTACTAGATTATATTTACTTTTCTTATTATTAGATTAGTGAAATATTAAATCATAGGACACTTTTAGGTTTGTCATGTGATTATGTTAGACTATAAGCTTTGGAACCCTATCTCACATGGTGTATTGTGATAAGTGATCCCCTAATTGGGTCTAAAATATCCTCACATTGGTCATTCTCTCACTTAACAATTATATTCCCCTCAATCAAAATTGTAGGTGTGCTCTATCCCATCTAATCCAAGATTAATTTATAGACATGCTACATTTTTGATTCCATATAGCTAGAACATGAGGTATGATCAATTGTAACTTTTTCATCAGTTGAAACCATAACCACCTCATTATCTTCTTGTAGGTCTTGAGTTATATGCTCACAAATTAATTTTCCTCTAATCATATTGATGACCTTGATCTCCACATCATACTCCATTACCATTTTTATGTAACCAACTCTTTTCTCATTTATGTCTTTATTCAAGAGAAACTCCTTGATACTTTGATGGGTAACCATTAGGTGTATCTTATTGTTAGATAATAAGTATTTGAAATTCTTGAGAGACATTATAATATAAATTACATGCTTTTAAACAAAAGAGTACCTTATTTCATACTACTCAAATCCTTGATTAAAGATGGCTATTAGCCACTCTAAAGTTTCATGATTTTGTTGCATAAGGATCTCTAAAGTGGTGTCAATGTTATCATAGGTGTATAGAATGAAGTCATTTATGAAATATAGGTTCATGAGCATTAGAGCACTAGCCATGTATTTTTTAATTTCATCAAAACTCCTTACTCATTCCTTGGACTAGCTGAAACTCTAATTCTTCCTTAGCATGGTTGTAAGTGGCTTATCTAAAGTGGCAACATGTAAGATGTATCTTTTGATAAAGTTGATCTCCCCCAAGAAAATTTGAAAATATCTTTTTTGCTTGGGAAAGGAAAGTGCAAGAATTGAAGCTATCCTTCCAGGATCTATCCTTAAACCATGATTTGAAACTATATGTCCAAGGTTCTTACATTCATAAATTGAGAAGACACACTTTTTGGGATTCAAGGATACCCCAAATTATCTACACATTTCAAACACTTGCCTAAGGTGAACCATGTTTTCACTTGAATTCTTTGAAAATAATGTTATATCATCCAAATATGATAACATGAAGTTGTTAAGAAGGCCTTGGAATGCCATATCCATAGCTCTCTAAAATGTTGCTCCAACATTGGATAAACTAAAGGGAATATTTCTATATGTAAATGTTTCCCACTTTGTGGTGAAGGCTATATTCAATTGGTCCTCTTCCTTGACCAAAATATTATTATAACCACTATATCCATCCAATAAGAAGAACCTTTCTGAACTTGCAATCTACTATAAAATTTGTTCCATAGATGGCAATGGATAGTGGTCTTTAAGAGAAGTTGTGTTAAAGTCATGAAAGTCAACACATAATCTAATTATACCATTATTTTTCCATATTGTAACAAGGTTTTCCACCCAAGTTGAGTGCTTGATTGGAAATATAATAGCTGATTCAATGAGCTTATGAAGCTTAGCTCTCATCAAAGGCTCAATATTAGGATTAGTATGCATTTGCCTTTGTCTTAATGACTTAGTTTCATCTTCTAAATTAATGGTATGTTGGAATAGACTAGGGTAAAATCCACTAAGATCACTATATTGCCATGAAATCACATCAACAAAACTTGCACATAACTCAATGAAAGTTTCCTTCTCTAAATAAGTACATACCTTACCCAACCTTAAGCTCTTACCAAGTGTAACTTCCACATTAGCATAATGTTCTTCCTTTTTTGAAAAAGATGAATTTTACTTCTTTATCTCATCATCACCATTGAATAGGTTTTCAAGTGTACTAATCCCTTGGGAAACTTATTTATTTTTAGTTTCACAATCTGATCATTATACTGCTACAAGTATTTTGACTAATTTTTTGAGGAAAAATTAAGATCCTATTAAAAGAATCTAATAATATGATTATCATCTTTAAACAATTGCCAATTATCATTGTTATTTAAAATAAAAGGCCTTATAACCAACTTAATGTATGATTGGACCTTTTTATTTCTTACATTTGCTAGGATACTAAATTGTGCCCCAATGGAATCCTTATCTGCATGTTTATTTTCATCTCTTGGTATTTCCTAAATGTTGAAGGCCTAAAATTTTAAAATAAATTCCCATATCTTATGATTATATGTTTTAAGTAATGGGTTTTTTATACATTAATAATTATCACTTGGTGAACTACAATTTTGCAATCACCAAAGACTTATAAGGTGTTGACTTTCATCTTCCTAGCCCATTGCAAACCATGAACTAATGCCTCATATTCTAAAACATTATTTAAACAACCAAATTAAAACTTAATAGATGAGAAGAACCTTTGGTTTTGTTGATAAATTAACATCATTCTAGCCCTGGTACCATTCTTATTCCTTGACCCATCAAAGTATAATTTCAAAAGATCATCACTAGGTTCACCATCCTTCATCAAGGTTGGAATTGGTCCATCTTTCTAATACAAGGAATGAAAACCAAGTAATTATTATTTAATTATCTTATAATTATCATATTAATGTGAGTTAGAGGCCCAGTAATAAAGGAACAAATCTGGAATCCCATCTAAAGATGATTCATTTTCCTCTACACTATATTTTATCACCTCATTTGAGATGAGTCAATTGATGTTCATAACATTTGGCATATATGGCTGAAAATAGAAATGTGTAATGGGTTTATATTCTATTGTGTGAATTATAAATTTGACTCAAGAGAAGAGGTTAGATCAAGTGTTAGTTAAAAATGAAAGTAACACACTAATAAGCATGACATCTCTAGGCTTAGACACTAGGGGGGAGCTTAGTAACAAACATAGATATGAAAGAAACAACTAAAATATGAAAGAAAAATTATTTCACCTTCCTTGGAAATTATAAATGGTTCATAGAGTGGCTTACTCATCTTGTGCATAAAATATTCTTCATCAATGGAGTTGTTTGGATCCTTCTCTCCTTAGAACCTTTGGCTTCTGATGGATTTGGCCTAGCTAAAAAATTGGGCATGATAACACTATACTAAATGGATTTTTAACTCATTTAAGAATTATAACTTTACATAATCAAAGATAAAAATTATGAGTGTGAAGCCTTCTATTTATATATTTTTACAAATGATCAAAATGAACCTAAACCATCCATCTTAAGATGAAGATGTATGGCTAAGAATCCATTCAATTTTGGAGGACAAAATCAATAAATACACTCATAAATATTTGGGATAGAGAGGCATTTAAGAGGAATGTGAAGGCTTAATCAGATATTTATTGTATTTATGGTGTAGGGATGTCTTCCCAAAAAATATCACCTGATGATGTAGATATTCAATACTGATTTCCATGAATAAAATATTCAACAAGTTCCATGGAAAATTAACTTAAGCTCTTGATTAAAATTAATTATAATTAAACAAGATTTATCAATTTTGGTGCAAATATTGGTAATTGGTGCAAAAATTAATCAAACTAGTCAAAATTTCATATTATTGGCTCAAAATTTTACTGGATTAAAATTAGGATGCAATATTAGATGTGTTAGAACAATTATCCAATTTAGGATGTTGATAATAAAAAATAATAAAGGCACATGTGTCATGCAATAAATTTGGTAAAAAAGAGCAATCTAGAGCACCAAGGTGTGAAATCATCATTTTAAATCAAAATGATTTGATCCAATTTAGCTATCTCATAAAATGCATTAGCCTATTTAGGGATACATTTGCCAAAATTGGCACTGGTATATTATAGGTTCACATATTTTAGCATGTTTTAGTGTTTTTAGCACAAATTATGTATTTTGGTAGAAATTGGTCTAAAGCTTAGTTAGAAGTTATTGTTAGCCAATTTTTGGTTTCTATAGTTTTCCCCTATTTGGGAGGGCATTATAAGTTATAGGCACAATAACATCTTCTCAAAGGATGAAAAGGTATTGCATGCCTATGACTTCAACAATAATGGATGAACTATATGATTCCTCCTCAAGGGAATGGTTGGCACAAGTATGTTGGCAAATGGTCCCTCAAAATAAAGAAGGAAAATGAGGGTACAAAACACATGAATATGATGGGGTGAGAACATAATGATTTAAAAAATTAGTCAAAAACACTGAGAATGTAAGTAGGATGGTATATAATGGTTTGCACAAAGGTAGTTATAAGCATTGTACCTTGATAGTGGAAATGTGGTATGATAACATAATGATTTACCTAAAGGTGGTTATATCATTGAGAAGATAGAGCTACCCCAATTAAGATAGATAAACAAGATAATAACATGACCTTGTTTGGGTGAAAAAAATTAAATTTGGTGGTAATAGAATGATTTACCCAGAAGTGGTTATAATCATTGAGAAATGTAGGTGGGATAGTGTACAATGATTTTCCCAAAGGCAGTTATAATCATTGGACCCTGATTATGGAAAACATGATTGATTGGCTAATGATGATGATAACTTGATGCAAAGGGTAATGATGAATTGGAATAGCCTGTTAGTAAGGAGATGCTCATCTAAACTAACATAGGTTGAAAGTCTTTTCTTTATTTAATTACTCTATTTGGAATATCATTGGGATGTTTGTAATGCTGATGCCAAGGAGATGTTGATGCCACCATTGTTGATTAGACTTCCTAAAGATAATTTTTTTTGTAACATTATACAATAGGCATAATGATGGAGCACAATGAGGACTAGGCCAAAAATATGCATAAGGACTGACTCTCATAATCTTATTTTGAAGGGAGAATAAAGCACCAACAATAAAAACCATGATGGTAATGTAGACATATGAATGTGGATGGATTCAAGTATAAATGCACAAGGAATCACCTAATGAACACACATAGAGTAAAATAAGGTAGCAGTGTTGAAATTAAAAAAATAGGAACAAAACCAATAATCAAACAAATAAGAAAAGAAATAAATAAAGAAACAAATAATAGCTAGTCCTAATGTTAGTATAAATAATGCGATGAACATTGCCCCTAGAAAATAAGTGACAAATTAACAAACAAATAAAATGGGGGAAAAGAAGAAAAGGAAAGGGGTGGCTAAGCTATCTCCATATGTACTCGGCAAGTGGGCATTGCCTACATAGTTCCATGGACATAATATCGATCAAAGACTTTAGGCTAAATGTAGGTCTCCTAGGAAATGAGAAGAAATTTTAAACTGATGAAAAACAAACATAATGGATGTGATAGAAGAATAGGAATGGTATTGTAAAATGGCAAGAGCATGGGAAAAATGGTAAAAAGGATAGGGAAATGAAGTGATAAGTGATTTTATTATGACTTAATAATGGTTCCTAGAATCCTTAAGGAAAAGAAGTGGTTAATGTTTTTGTTTTTTCTAACTATTTTACAAATGTTTTTGGAATTTTTGAGTATCTCAACTTAGTCAAGAATGTTGAGACACTACATGTTCTAAGCTCACAAAATAGTGAGAGCATTGCTTAATATGCTCACAAAATAGTGAGATCATGGCTTATGTTGCTCTCATAATGATATGAGCATGGATTATGTTTCTTAAAAAATGGAAAGAGCATGGCTTATGTTGCTCATAAAATGGTGAGAGTGTGGTTTAGGGTGACTAAGCTGAAATCAATAAATATTGAGTGTTGCCTAAATAGTGCTAAGATGGGACCTCACATCAATATATTTCCACCTTATAACAAAGGAATTTGACTAATGTAGCAGCCAATTCAAACAAAAAGGCACAATTGGTATAAATGCATAGTATGGCATATGAAATGACTAGTTTGTATATTAAGGCATGATAAACAAATGTTTCCCCTAGTTTGCCCATAGGTAGTTCTAACTAGGATACAATGACATAGGTCAATGATAATAATTTTCTCATAGGTGGTTATAATTAGGAATAAGATTAGTGGGACACTGATTTTCTCATAGGTAGTTATAATCAAGACCACATAAACAAAACATGGTAAAGAGTAATAAGAAATGAAGACTACAACTACCAAACTCTTATATTACTACTCTAAAATATTGTCTCTATCTAGAATTCTTGAAATAAATACTAAAATTGATTTGAATTATCTTGATAAAAAGGGTGAATGGAACCAAATGGAATGGAACTGAGGTCATAGGGCTACGTAGGGAGGGAGAAATCAACTCGGTTGATGGGAGAGGTATGGTAGAATTGAAAGGAGATATGAAAAAGTGATAGATTGGTAGGATGATAGGATGTTAAAATGGTATAGCATAAAAAAGAAGATTGATAATATGGTACAACTTGAAATGGTCCTTATAGACAATACACTAAGTCACTCAAGCCTAGTACCACTTGAGTTGTATAATGTTCATTAGCTTATCAAGTTTGTGTCCATCTAGTGTGGCAAGCATGTACGATCATTTTTTATAGTTTATCATAACGATGAAAGGACCAACCTAGTTGGGTTTGAAATTCCTTTTATGATTCTTTTTGGTTGTGGTATTATTTTGGTTCTCTTTAAGGACAAGATCACTAAGTTCAAATTTTCTATGTTTCACAGTGCCAGTTGTAGTGGCCTCTAAGTTTTGATAGGATTGGAGATTATTCACCATGTCCATGAATTTCTCATCAAGTAACTTTAGATCTTGTAGGTGAGCTACTCAATATTCATTGTCATCTATGACATGCTTGAAAGAGATGCATAGAGAAGGAAAATCAACCTTAATGGGAAGAATGGCCTCAATACCATAAACAAGTGAATATGGAGTGGCTTATGTGGGTATATGGTGATTGTTATGGCATTCCTAAAGGGCACAAAATATCGAAAGGTACCAATCATGATCAACATCATTGATAATCCTTTTTAGAATGTTGACAATATTTTGGTTTGATGCTTTGGCTTAGCCATTACCTTAAGGTTAATATGTCATAGAAAAGTGTTATGTGATGTTGTAACTAACACATAGTTTTTTGACATCATTGTTTTTAAATGATCTTCCATTATCAAATATAATGTCAGAAGGGATATCATAGTTTAAAATGAGATGGTTAAAAATAAACTTGGAAATTTGCTTTCCAATCACATAAGTGAGGTGTATATCTTTAACCCACTTAGTAAAATATTCAATGGTAGTAAGGATAAGGATACATTTATGGCCATAAAATGAGGTAGAATTGATCTTCCTAATGAGGTCAAGTCCCCATGTAGCAAATGTCTATGGTGTCAACATTGGTTTTAGATTCCTTGCCAAGGCATGAATTAGATTGGCAGGTCATTGACACTTGTCACACTTCTTCACATATAAAAATGCATTTGCCTCCATCATGGGCCAATAATAACCAATATGCAATAGATTTTTGGATAAGACTTCCTCACTAGTGTGGGATCAACATACTCCTTCATGAACTTCCTATAACACTAGTGTATATTCTATCAAAGTTAAATAATGAAGTAGATTTCCATCAAAACTATGATGGTAAAGGGTTGATCCTTGTAAGGTATAATGAGTGGTTCAGTGGATGAAGGCTTTGGATTTATTTCATGATAGGCTGGGTGGTATAATTTGGTCATGGAGGTAGTTGTAAAATTCTAAGTACCAGATAGAGATAGGATCAACAATATCAAAAATTATCATGATAGTTGAAGGTTCATGATCTGGTGCTAGAAAATTCTTGATGAGGAACTGACAATCTTTATCTATCTCTATTTTTTGATTTAGAGATACAATAGTAGCCATAACATATATAGTTATATTACTTTTTATTGATATATGATCAAACTGAATGTCAAAAAACTATCATTTGAGAGTGTTGACCATGGCCTTGTATGGGACCAGCTTATCATCCTTGGTCTAAAATTGGATTATAACCTAATTGATGATTAAATAAGAATCACCATAAACCTTGAGATGAGATATTTTATATTCTACCATTTGTTTAAGTCCTATAATAAGTGCTTCATATTTGGCCATCTTATTAGTATAATGAAAGCTTATCCTAAACGATTTATGGATTAAACCCCCTATGGTGTAATAAATAAAAGGTCTGCCCCTAATCCATGTGTTATGAATGATCCATAAAAATATATCTTCATGTGCCACTCTTCAAGAGGTGTGTCAATGATGGTCATTATGAATTCATTAGGAAATTGGAATATGAGTGATTTTGTATTGGAAAAGGGTGCTTCAATAAGCTAATCTATAAGAACTTGCCCCTTGATGTCTTTTTTGTTGACGTACTCAATGCCAAACTCATTAAGAAGCATAATCCATTTGGCAATACAACTATGTAAAGTTGTTTTAGATAGTAGATATTTGAGTGGATCTACTTTTGAGATAACCATGATACTATTGTTTAACATATAATGGCATAGTTTCTGAGCTACAAAGACCATGACTAAATAAGATTTTTCTATGGGCATATAATTATGTTCATATGTGATTAGTTTACATATTAAATAGTATACAACATGATCCTTAATATTATCATTATGCTAAGCTAGAAGTGCCCCCATGATATTATCAATATAAGATAGATATAACAAGAATGGCTTTCCTAGCATAAGAGGTAGCAAAACTAGTGGATTCATTAGATAGTCCTGTAACTATTGAAAACATTTATGGTAGTGATCATCATAGTGAAATGTGACTCTCTTCTCTAGAATATACATAAAAGGATGGCATTTATCAACCAACTATGATATGAAGCATCGGATAGACTGGATCTTGCCCTACAACTATAGAGCTATTTCAAATTGGTTAGTGGTGGCATTTGAGTTATTACTTATACTTTGAAAGGATAAAATTTTATGCCTCGATGAGACACAATGAAGCCAAGAAAATTTCCTAAAGTAATGCCAAAGACACACTTTTTATGATTAAGTCTAACTTTCTACTCAGACAATCTTTCAAATATTCTACATAGCACTACTAGATGATCAGTGTTGGTCTTTGATTTGTCAAGAATGTCATCAATGTATTCTTCAACAATGTCATCCATCATATCATGAAATATGATGGTCATGTCTCTTTGATAGGTGTCCCTTGCATTTTTAAGATCAAACATCATAACTTGAAAATAAAATGTTCCCCATGGAGTGGTGAAAGCTATTTTGTGTTAGTTTTTTACTATTATTCTGATCTAGTTGTACCCTAAAAATCCATCCATTAATGAAATAATTTCATAACCCATTGTGGAGTCAACAATAATGTAAATGTTTATTAATAGAAAATCATCCTGAGGGAAAGATTTATTTATATCATGGAAATTAGTATAGATTTTGATTCTGTCAATATTTTTACTGACTGGCACAACATTGGAGATCCACTCTAAATAGTTGATTGATCAAATACATCTTACTTCCAAGAGTTTTTCCAGCTCTTTCTTCAATAATACAATAATTTAATGATGTATCTTACGTAAATTTTGCTTCACTAGCTTGGCATCAAGATTGACCACAAGGTGGTGCATAACCAAGGTAGGGTAAACCTAGCATGTCAAACTATGCCCATTCAAATATGTCAATAAATTCCGTCAAAAGGGTTGTAAGGACTTCACACTCTTTGTTAGTAAGTGACATACCTAACTTGATTCACTTTGGTTCATCTATGGACCTGATGTTTACCTCTATCATTTATTCTACTAGAAGGGTCAAACTATCTTCAAGGATAGTGGGTAATGATCTAAATTGAATGGAAACATTATAGTCCTCTCTTAGGACTAGATCTTTGATTTCCCCTAAGCATGATGAATCAAATTTGCCCAATGGGAGGTTTGGACATGTAATGAAAATTATTGGAAACTCTTGAATGATTCAATCAAAAGATTCTTGTTCTTCAAAACTAAACTCAAACTCATAGATAATTTCATCATTGGTGGTCTCCTAAGGTATGTTTAAATAAGTTTGAACACCCCCATCTAACGGTGCCTGAAATAGGTTTTCACCACTAGACTGGCCTTTTTCTTTATTTTTTTTTCCTGGTCAAAAAGTGCTTCAAAGAGGTTTTCACATTGGTACCTCAATGTTTTATTTATTTTCTTTTGGATAAGGGCATTCATCCATTCTATAAAACATTCTTTAGGATCTAGCTTGATTGAGAACCTTGATTTATGGTCCCCCAATGAAACATTATCTCTAAGGTCAAGAAAATCATAGCAAGCCTCATCATTTTGGAACTCCTCAATCAACACATTAGATTATTGTTGGTCCTAGTCTATTATTTTGGGATAATACAATGTCAATGGGTTATGATGATTGACTAGTCTAAGGGTACAAATGAAATGAGGGTTATATAGGTTGGTCTTGGCTGGGTTGTCAAAAAGGCTATGATTGGACTATGATTTTTTCTCAACATCATCATTAATAGCTGATGGTGATGGAACATGATTTAGGTACATGGGGTCACCCCCAAGTGTTTTAAATATAATTTGGCATGGCCCTTTATATCTAGTCATGCAAACTAGCTCATGTGTTCCTTGATGATTTAGTTCGAGGCCTAGTCTTTTATAGTCTTGATTCTTCATGATCCTATTGGGAATATGATAATTTGCATTCTTGTAACAAGCATCCTTCTTGTCCTTGTAAACCCATGATTCATCCCCTTCAAGCGGGTTCTATTCTAGGCCAAATGTGGTATAAATATGATGGGTTTTGGATTATACTTTCTACCTTTGCCCTTTTATTTCCATTCTACATGAAATGGCTTGGATTAGGTATTCCATAGGACTTTGGGTTTTGTGGAAGGTTTGTAATGTGAAATATATCATTGGTCAAATACTCTCCTAGGTCATTTGGTGAGATGATATAATGATTGGATATCTCAGGAGGTGGAATGTGGGAAATGGAATCAAGGGTAATATGATCAATGTAATTATTCTTTGAACAATCAAGGAGTATTGCCTTTACCTTATCCTATTCGGCCACTGCATTCATATCAAAATGATATTTATAGCTCTTGAACTTGGCTTCTAAGTATTTATAGTGCTCGTAGAGAAAATCTCATTGTATACAAACTTATATTATTGAGTGGGAAAAATTGATACATTGGTACAATGTCAATGGAAAGACACAAATTTCATGTAACCAAGGTCTATCCAAAATCATATTGTATGACAAATCAAGATCTAGCACATGAAAAAGTGTATCACGGGTCAAGGGCCCAAGGATAAATAGAAAATAAATGGTGTCATGTGATTTTTTTTCTTCATTTTCATAAGATTTGATTGTTATCATTTCTACTTAAAGATTTCCCATCATGTACTTGATAAACTTGATGAGCTTTAGAGACATTATGTTTTGACTTGATCCATTGTCTACAAGGACACACTTCACTTTGTGCCAATCTATGCAGACTTTTATGTATAATAGATTATTATTTAGTGGGCCAAAGGATGGCATATCTCTTTGGTTGAAATGGCTTGTTGGGTTAGAGCTAGGTGTCCAACTAAAGCTTGGAATTTACCAGGGGATATGTCACTTGAACTAGTGGATTGGCTAAGGAACTCATTAAAAATGTTTTTATGGATTGTTGACATATGCAAAAAATATAAAATGGATATTTGTGTAAGAATATTTTACAATTTTTGCATAATGTCAAACTTCTTTTCATGGTTAGTGTTAAATGTCTTGTTTTAAGGTAGAACAACTAGTTGGGTGATGGGTGAAGTGGTAGATGGTTCTGGGCCTGGGATGGAAATAATTGACCTCTAAGTTGTGATTACATAATCAAGATTAAATAAAGGACCATGATTGTTAATAATTCATGGTGATGATTCGGAATCAGATAGGCTAAGTCTCAGTTGCTAGTGCATTTATGCATGGTCACAAGGTAATGATGAGTTATTAGTATAGGGTCAAAAATTAGTAATCCCTATTTTTTGGTGTACTTGTATTCAATCTCAAGTCAAGGAAGGATTATCAATGTGTTTTAGTGGATTGTAATTTTTTTTATCAAAGGTCTTGATTTATTGGTTTTTGGTCTCAGATTTATAGATATGGTATTAACATGACCTCTTGCAATATGACCTACAATCCTATTGTAGTCATGTGTGACTACATGGTATGTCTATTGGTTATTACCATTCTGACCTTGGTTACGTCCATTACTTAGACATTATTGGTTTTTTTTGGTGATTCTATTGATTATATTGGTTTGGCCTTGGTTGTTGAAACTATTGTTTTTGGTGTTGTGTTGGTTGTTTTTACTATGGTTTTTATTGTTGTTGCTACTATATTTGGTTGTTATGCTATGGAGAAGGGTTTTGAAACATTCCAAGGTTCTGATTGGAAGTAGAATCACCACCATCCAATTTTATTTCCCCATTCTCCAACATATTCTAAATCAAATGTTTGATTTATACACAATGGTGTATATTATGCCCATTAACCTAATGATATTCATAGAATTCATTTTGGTGGTACTAATCAGGATAAGAAATGCCCTCAAGATAATGTTTTGGTATAGTCTAGCTAATAAAATTAGTTTAAGATACCTTATGAAACATAGATTCAATAGGTTCTCCAAGGTCACTAAAAAATGATGAGTGGACACCATTCTCCTTAGAGGAGGGGATTGTAATGGCAAAGGTTGTTGTATTTATTATGTAGGCTAAGGCTATTGCACTTGGTATGTTTGATAAAAAGTTTATGGGTTAGGATTAATTTTTATATGTTTCATGGGTTGAGTAGATAGTGTTTTCACCATCTAGACATGTCAGGATTCTATTACTCCATTTCCAATAACATTTTTATCCTGGTTGAATCATTTTGGTCTATCAATGTTATTAACTTGTGCCAGTTGTGATGCTTGTGCTTAGACTTGAAGTTAGTTTTGTCCATTTCATTGATTGATAACTTAATTTTGATTTGAAAAAGTAATATTGATGATCCCATTGTCAATAATGTCTTACTTAATCAATAAACCTTTGTCAGTGATCCCTTTAAAAGTATTTGCACATTACAACTCTAGATGATAGGATATTTCACTATGTAAATTTTTGGTAAACACAATAGCTAATTATTTATCTAGTAAACTATGAGTGAATTAGATTAAATGGGTCCTCGATCACTATAGCTATCTTTTAAAACTTTCATCATCTTTTTTATTTTCTTGCATCAAGTTGACTAATGAAATCTCATGCTTGAGATTATATGAAAAGTGTTACGTAAACTTGTTTGAAAGATCATCAAAATTTGACTTTAAATTATTGGGAAACTTTAAGAACCACTCTAAGGCTTGTACTAATAGACTCCTTCATAACAATAACAAAAGGTATATGTTTCTATATTCCACTAACTGGCATGTAACAAAAAACTCAGTCAAATGAGCCTTGGGGTCACCTTTCCCTTTGTATTTGTCAAATTTTAGTGGTTTGTATCCTAGAGGAAATGGTATCTACAATTAATCCATGTTAAATAAATAAGAACATATGTCATCTAAATTAAAAAAATAATTTCCTTTCCCATCTTAGATGGTAATAATCACATCCTTCATCTATTACCGTTCTTGGGCTAGGAAACTAGAGGGAACATTGGTTTGTGGTGTAGTAGTTTCCTTGGTATATGGTTGAGTAGTCACAAGTAGAGTAATTTGACTAGGGTATGATGGAGGTATTTGTTGAGGTATGTTGGTTTGGCTAGAGAATGGACAAAGAATATGCATATGTGGATTAAGGCTTGATTGGTAAAATCACACATATTGTAGTTTTATATTTTGGTTTAGATTGGGTATATAGGCTTGATTTTAAGGATTTTGAGTTTGGGATGAAGGGATATGAGTGTAATATGCCTATTGAGATTGAATAAGGACATGTTTCCAACTAATCAAACCCTTTTTTTGAGGGGGGACTTGTGAACCAAAACCCTATCTTTGAATTAGTGGCACATTTTGCATAAAAGGCAAAGGTTACCTAATCGGTACTTGAGGAACATTATAATCTCTTTGTTGATGAATCCTAGTTGGGAAGCAGACACACATTGGAGATTTAGTTTGTTTTTCTAACCAATACTCATACATTGTTGATTAGACATCATTTGGCTTTGAATTAGTATATTAGTCTACGAGGAAGGAGGTATGTTCATTGTTACTTGGTGAGTCAGAACATTGGTTTCCCATATTAATGTGGAAATATGTTCTAACTATACTACATTTGTATGTTATATTGTGCATGTTTTTGTGGAACACTAGTTGTTACCTATTGGGGAGGAGTAGAATTCAACACATTTTATTGTTGAGGTACATTATTGGTTATTAGTTGGCTACCTAACCCTATTGGCTGAGTTCTTGAAGAAACAATTGGTTGAGGATTAGTGGTAGTATTTGGTTGAGTTTGGGACATATAAACTCCTACTCCCTGATTTGGAGAACCACTCATGGTGTTAACTAATAATACACTTATTTGTGGACTATTTTTTATGTACCTACACCACTTTTGTTTGGATTAGATATTTCCTACACATTATCCACTATGTTTTTCTTTGTACTCTACATAAAATTAGAAGACACTTCTTTTATGGTTAGCATATGAAACAAGTTGTCAACAAAGGTATTTTAAGTTAATAGGTCTACACCCTAATTTTCTTGACTTGTTAATTTGATTAAAATACCTATTGAAGGAACTAAGTCAATAAGAGGCCTATTTGACATGGTTATCTAATAATAATTATGTGCTAGGTTTAAATAAGTTTGGTATGCTATCTACACACATATAAAGTGATCATCCATGGGGTCCTTTCCTTTGATAAGAACATTAGGGTCCTGTTACATCATTTGGACTAGAGCTAAAGGGTTGTTAACAGAAGCCTATTGACTATACCATATGTTGTGATGAATTCTTACTAGACTTAGAAAATTCTCATGGGTGAAGTCTACCAAAAACTTAGCCCCTACTTCTATATCTCTAACCAAAATCTTATCTTTATTTTCTAATATGTGACGGTCAAATAGATAAAGATAATATGTGGATGGTGTATTAACATAGTACAATTTTTTAGGAAATGGTTCTTCAACCATATGTACTAAAAATAGGTATTACTCTATTTGTTCTTGATCCTGCTCTGAGTATGAAGGTGTGCTAACCAAATAATGAGCCAATAGGTTTTGGTTTTTTTCCAATGTTTGAGTGTTATAAAATGGATAAGGATCCGTCTAATAAACAATATTATCTACATAGGGGTATTTAAATATTTCTTCTTATGCAACTATATTGCTAAATCCCAGATTGCACATAAGGCTACTATGAGTGTAAGAAAACATGTTGGCATCCATAGTAAATGTTTTGAAACCAAAAGGAATAGATTTCTATAAACTTTGAAAAATCAAAGTCTAAAAGGAGGTTCAAACTTGATATAACCTAGTCAAAAATATGGATATGTATATCCAAAAATATTAATGCAATGACTTCTGATAAGACAAGCTAATGTCAAATTTCCAACATTACACATCTCATACAAAAAGGTCAAGTAAATGGACTGAAAATCAAAATGCTATATTCTAGTATCAAAGTGTTTCAAATGAGTCTAATATAAGAAAAACAAAAGTTTATAGGTCTTTTGATGAAATGTGGCTAGACTTTAAACTTTAAACAAAGATGAGATATAAATCTAATATGTTTGAAACACTTCTAACAAAAACTAGGAATTTGACTCATAGAAACAAACTTCATCAATGGGTATGAGGTATGAAATAAAAGACACATGGAGATAGTTTATTTTCTCCCAAATAATGGAAAAAACCAGATTCTTTTGACTAATGAGCTAGGCAAAAATGAATGGCATAACTGTGCTAGACAAAGACTCACAAAGGTATACTCAAAATAGTTCAAATTTTGGAAAAAACTTAGAATCTATGAAAATAGGCCTATGAACCAAGTTTTGAAATAATTTGATAGATTAACAATGTTAAAAGGCTCAAAAGGTATGACAAATGTTTATGGCAAGACTCTAAGGTAAAATGGTTTAACATGATTTCGGTATTGTAACACTACTCTCCTCAAATAAAATGACACAGACACACAAAGTTTTGATAACTCTCTAAGGTAAAAGTGTGGTATAAAATTATCTCAAGACAAATGGTAAAATATAATGGGTAGTACAAAGTGTATCCTAGGACTCAAAGTGTGAGTGATACGCAAGATGATTTTGAGTCCTTCCAAATGATGATAATGATTACGAGTGTAAAAATGGCCCTCAATTGAAATTGGAAATTAAACCCAAGCCCCTCAAGTTTAGTACAAATGGTGAACCCACTTAATACATCAACCTTATGAAATTATAGAGGTGTAATTTTGAATTTAAATTATTAATTAAAAACTTAATAAAATAGGGAAAATGTTCTAGAATAAAATGGGTAGCATAATTGTGCCAAAATGGAAGATATGACACAATGTTTATATTAAATTTTTTGAAAAAGGAAAAATATGATTTTCACTTGGGTAGCATAATGCCTTCTTGTTTAAGTAATGGTGGACAATGTGTTTGGTTTAAGTAACCTTTTGTTAACAAACAATTTTGACTCCAAAAAAGACCAAGTAATCTAAGACAAAGACAAATCAAATAAGTAATCATCTTAAGCCCTAAAATAAAAAGGTATGGCAAAGTGGGGTTAACTTAAACTAGCAAGTTTTTGAACATGTGGATGGATCAAATGCATATGACTTTTACATTATCATATAAAATAAGTGCATGTCATTTAGGTCCATGTCATATATCTTGTTGTAAAAATTTATTGCCTTTTTCATAACCACTACATCTATCGATCGCTTAGTTTAGTGTGATGTACAACATGCTTAAACATCCCAGGCTTAGCCTCTACTAATGGAGATGGTTTAATCACTTAAACCATCATCCCTGTGCTATGGAGAGGGGTTAAATACAATGTAAAGAGATGAATTCCTAGGTTAAAGCTTACCTATATAACTTATGGGAGGTAATGAAGTCCCCCTCACAAGCCAAGATGCAATGAAAGAAAAATTAAGTAAAAGAGCTTTGTGGTTATTTCTAGATCACCAAAGCCATGCAGGTCTTGGCGAGAGCCTTTACAACATCTCTTTTATGCCTTTGGACTATGAAATTTTGTAATGAAGATGGTGATTTTGATCCCACAAGTTACCTATAGGGGATAGGGGGAGAGCATACATGAACAACTTCCTTTTTTCTCAAACAAAAATCTAACTGAGCAAATAATGATAAACAACATGCAAAAACTTTGAAGTCAGTTCAATTTTAAAGAAGTAAATGAAAGGTTTGGTGGTGTTATTTGTCCCCTTAGCCTTAAGTTACAAATTTTCTGAAGAACAAGCACAATGAAATTCAAATAAACATCTAAGTGTTTACTTAAGCACCAAATGAAAGTTCTTAATTCTTTTTAAGCAACCAAAAAATGGTTGAAAAGACTAGATTAATATTTTTTTGATCACTTGTTAAGTAGGCCCTGTAAGAAAATCATAAGACTTTTATTGAGCCTTGAAGCACTTTTTCAAATTAAACAAGTAACTTTGTATTTTGAACTCTCAAGTTAACATAGTGAAATCTCACAACTCCACAGTCCAATACATTAATTCTATAGAACCATGACTATTTAACACAATATCATAACTCACAGGTTAGGAAACATAAATTGACAATATCACTACTCTAATAGACAATATCGCAACTAATAGAGTAAAACTACAAATTAGAGAGTTGTAATATTATCACTTAACCCCAATGGCCTAGACTAACCACTAGCAGTTTAACTACAATACCATGACTGAAAATGATAATATCACCATTTGATAAATCATTGTATTGCAATATCATGACTATCAACTCATGTTATTGTAATATTTAAAATTGAAAAACTATATTATTTGAATATTGCTACTATCGAGTAGTGGTATTCCAATATCACAACTTAACCTAAAAATAGAGAAAATGTTAGTCCAAAAACATAGTTAAAATGTAATATCATGACTAAATGACAAAACTATGACTATGCCATTTGTGAGATTGTGGTCTAGAGGACATCATCACAACTCCATAGTGACACAACCATGACTTCTAAGTAACATGTTTTTACTCAAAATTTTCACTCCTTTTCCTCTCACACTCTAAGATTCTACATGAAAATGGTTAGTAGGTTGCTTGTAGGAACTATTTTATCAAATTTATGGGGCTAGTGTCTCATCAGATGTGCCATTATGTGAACTAGGAATTTGATTCAAGAGAGGGGGTTAGATCTAGTGTTAGTTCAAAATGAAATCAAAATGAAAATAACACACTAACAAGCATGACATCTCTAGGCCTTAAAACTGGGGGAGCTTAGTAACAAACATACATATGAAAGCAACAACAAAAATATGAAATAAACATTCCTTCACTTTCCTTGGAACTTCCAAATGGTTCATGAAGTGGCTTTTTTAGGTTGTGAAACAAGGAGTCTTCATCAATGGATTTGTTTGGCTTCTTACCTCCTAGGTAACTTTGGCTTATGATGGATTTGGATTGGCTCAAAAATTGGGCATGATAACACTATATTAAATGGATTTTAAACTCATATAAGCATTATATATTTACACCATCCAAGCTTAAAATTATGATCGTGAGGCCTTCTATTTATAGATTTTTACAAATGATTAGAATGAACCTGAACTATCTATCTCAAGATGAATATATGTGGCTAAGAATCCATTTAATTTTGGAGGCTAAAATCACTAAATTCCCTCATAAATATTTGGGAAAGAGAGGCATTAAAGAGGCATGGGATGGCTTAATCAAATATTTGTTGCATTTATGACTGATGGATGTATTCTAAAAAAATGACCTCATCTAATGATGAAAATATTCAATATAAATTTACATAAATGAAATATTCAACAAGTTCCATGTAAAATTAACATAATCTCTTTATTCAAATTAATTAGCCTTTAACATGATTTATCAATTTTGGTGTAAATCTTGGCAATTGGTGCACAAATTAATCAAACTGGTCAAAATATCATATTATTAGGTAAAAATTTGATTAGATTGGAATTATTATGTGATATTATATGCATTGAAATATTTATCTCATTTAGGATGTTGTTGACACAAAATAACAATGACACGTGTCTCATGCAATAAATTTGGTAGAAAAAATAATTTAGAGACCCAAGTATGAAATGATCATTTTGACTTGAAATGATCTAATATAAATTAGTTGTCTCATAAATTTAATTTCCCCATTTAGGGATACAGTGGCTGAAATTAGTATTTATATATGACATGCTCACATCTTTTAGCACATTTTAATGTTTGTACCCCAAATTGTGCATTTTGGTAAAAATTGGTCTGAATCCTAGTTGGAGGTTATTAGTGGCCAATTTTAGGTGTCTACATATTGTTACCATATTTCCATACATAGTACTAAACATTAAATATATCTAATCAACTGTTAAATATCCTCTAATCTTCCAAGTGAAGTCTCTTGAAAGACACATGGCAAATTAGGGAGGCAAGTCCACCATAGCCACATCTTGTTGAATGTTAACATGTGGGAAAGAATGTAGTATAAAATTTTAGGTCTTTGATGATGCCTACTATCTTTTTTAGTGACCCATCTAGTTTTAATACTCCCATATTATTTGGGTCATAGAAAAGACCAAGCTTATCTATAATTTTCTTATTCATGACAGTGCTACTAGCCCCACTATCCACCATAACGTAATGAACTAGACCATTACCAAATATCAAAGAGAGGTAGAAGGGAGAATTTTTACATAAATTTACCTCAAATTTTTCCTTATTTACCATATTATGTACCAGCTATACTTGATGCTTTATTAGCTAGTCTAAAATAGTTAAGATAGCTCCTTATTTCTCAACTAGTTTTGGAGACACTTTGAGATCTGAGAGATCTTGGATGATAATATCCTTTTGTCTTGGAATATAAATTTAATCCCACATTCTAATACTAAAATTTGATTTCTTCATTTGATCTAATATACTAAATGAATCTCCACCAACCTTTGGTTACACCTTTTGAACCACTAGTTATTCATGGACCAGAGGTATTTGAAGAACCTTCTCAACCTATGAATTCTAATGTTTTTGTGTTTTATGGGAAACAATTTTATCTTTATTATGTTTGGAAAAAACATTAGGAGAAATTAAATCATTAGTCACATCTTGAGCCTCATCAATGTCTCTTCTTTTAGCTCTAGTTATAGCTTTGACTTGACCACTTACACTACTAGTTTCACCATCATGATTGAAAGCAACATAATCATCCATTTCTCAATTTACATTAATGGAATTAGGTTTCCCTTGATATTTTTCAATCTCTCCTTAGGGTACTAAATTTTTCTCTTGATACTGATCTCTTTGAAGATAAAACTCTTCTTGTGTCATTTATGGTATAATAATGTTCTATGATACCAAGTCTTGGTTTTGAACATCATTGAGGTTTGAGGGATGCCAATTTGAGTCATGCATAAAATTATTTTGAGGTAGTGTGGGAAAAATATCTCTTGAACTTGTTGGTACATTTGGGTCAAGAGTTGCATATGGTTTAGCTTGGGTTATGGCTCCTTGTGATTGCTAAGGTGGTATATTTTCTCTAAAACCTTGATAAGGAGGATTTTGATATATAAAAGGATAATAGGGGTCTAATTATATTTTTTATAATGCCTATCCTGGTATTTTTGTCTTTTGAGTTGAACTATTTCATTCCCAAAAGCTTGTAACATACTTTTTGATTCCCCAATATCACTAGTTTGACTAGGAGGGACTACAATTTGCTCTTTAAAGGATGGAATAAGGGCTAAAAATGGAATATAAGGAACTAGAGGGAATGACATAGGCTTCAATTCTTGGAATATAGGTATTGAGGGACTTAGATAAATCTTACCATCTTGTATCAAGATGTTATATACTCTTATTGTAACCTCATAAGCATTTGGCAAGGTATGGCCACCTATTGACTGTATCATTACAGTGATATCAGAATTAAGGGTTTTTAGATAGTATAATAAGGCATATTATAGGGATGGTCTAATCACTATAGGAATCATATTTCATATCTTTTGTAATTTGAGGTTAAAATTAGACATGAACTCATGGGGAACTCTCTAAGTGGTAGTCAATTGATCAACTAATGATAGGTGGTTAGACTTGTCCTTGATTTTTTTGACTAAGGCTACACATAACTCATCCCATGCAGCTATGTAATTTAGTGTAAGGTTTATATACCACTTTATTCATTTTCCTTTGAAGGAAGCAACGAGCACTCTAATATATACATTATATTAAACAATATTATGAACTAAACAAAGGTTTAAATTTTTTTGGATGTACTCAATAGCAGTTGATTAATATTATCTAGAAAATAATGGGATGATTTTAAGAGTAGAAATAAAAATATCATCATACTAAGATAAGTTTAATGGATTACCTCTATTGAATGGAACAAATACTTGATTTCTGATGGCCATTTGGGTAGGGGGATTACATTGCTTAAGATAATAGAATGACCAAGAGATGAATATTTATTTTAAGGATAAGGTCTTGTCCTATTAAATATTACTCTCTTATATGAAATAGAAGGTATCTTAATGACTTCAAGAGGAATACCTTTACTAGATGACCTTATGGTAACCTTTGACATGAGAATGCTATCTAGATGGTGCTATGAACTCTACAACTTTAAAGATCTTTAGTTCCTGATGATGATGGGTCTACTTTGTTACTGTAGATGTAAAGAATGATTGAATATTGAGAAAAAAAGTTTAAGACTCAAATATATATATATATATATATATATATATATATATATTGGATTGCAAATAAATAACTTAGATTAAATTTGTAGATTTAAAGCAAACCAGAGTGTAAGCCATAATAAAGAGATTTCTTTTTAAACTTGAATATGAAATGTTTTTTAGCTGGAAAAGAGCTTAGAAAAAATTAATTTAATTTAGTGAACAACAAAAATTAATATGACTAAGAATAAATATAAATATCATATGATTAATGCTCATTAAAAAAATTATTTAAATATTAATAATAAAATTACTAAAAAAATCTAATTACAAAAAAAATTAGAGGGTTATAATTTTGTATTTTAATGTGGTTGAATAACCTGAAAAAAAAGATTAGAAACCACTAAAATTAGATAAGGAGAGAAAAATGGATTTGAATAGCAAGGGTTAGAGCCCATGCAAAAGATAGTCTATGTAGTCTCCCTAAAAATATACACACTCTTAAAAAAAACATCAATAAAAATACCATAGCTCTGATACCATATTATAATTTATGCTAAAAATTATTAACAATGATTAAAAAGACTGCAAAATTTAATGAAAGCAAGTAACAATTTACCTCTCATGGAACAAACCAAAAATGAGACAAAGATTTTAAAGTGGGAAACTAAATGTATCAGATAAAACCCATATGATATTATTATAAGGCCTTCTACCAAAATATTTAACAAGTATAAGATTGAATCAAAAGCATGAGAGAAGAAGAGAGTGAGTTATAATATTCTTAGTGAAAAAAAGAGGAGAGGAAGAGCTCTTTTATAGAGCTAGAGGAGAAAAATGGGAGTTACATAACACCCCATTATGACCTTATAAGCCCACCAAGTGTGTGTTACTTACATCCTAATCTCATAAAAAAGAGGGATGTGTGTGCGATGTGGATAAACGAGAGTTACAAGTAAATAACTCTAAATCCAACAAGTGGATTATTGAGGTGAGTGACACCTCATAAAGGATGGAATAAATTACATTTACAAATATAATAAATTCAAACATAACTAAAACTTAGGAAAAACATAAAAACATATAGGAAGGATCCATATAAGGTTAAATATCCAACACATAGGCTTCAATTCTAGGAAAATAGGTATTGGAGGCTTTGGAGAAATTTTACTAGCTTGTATCAAGCTATTCTCTCCTCTTATTGTAACCTCATAGGCATTTGGAAAGTTATGGCCACCTATTAATTATATCATCACATTGATATCAAAATTAAGTGCTTTTAAATAGTACAATAAGGCATATTATGGGGATGGACTAATCACTATAGGAATCTTAGTCTATGTCTTTCAGAATCTAAGGTTAAAATTAGACCTGAACTCATGGGAAGCTCTCTGAGTAGTAGTAAACTACTCAATTAATTATAGGTGATCAGACTTGTCCTTAAATTCTATGACTAAGGCACACCTAACTCATCCCATTTAGCTATGGAATTTTGTTAAAGGTTTTTATACCACTGTAGTACTTTCCATTTAAAGGAAGCAACAAGCAGTCTAATAGCTATAATATATTAAACAATATTATGAACTGAACAAAGGTTGGAAACATCCTGGATGTGCTTAATAATATTTGTTTGATCTTCTCCAAAAAATAATAAGATGATTTTAAGATCAAAAAGAGGAATATCATCATACTAGGCTAAGTATAATGGACTACCTCTATTAAATGGAATATATACTTGATTTTTTATGGCCATTTGGGTAGGAAGGATTGCACTACTTAAGATAATAAGATGACTAGGAGAATAATATTAATTTTTAGGATAAGGCATTATCGTATTAAATCTTAATCTCTTATATGAAACAATAGGTATCTCAATGAATTCAAGGGAAATACCTTTATTAGCTAACCTTGTGGTAATATTTGGCATGAGAATGATGTCTAGATGGTGTTATGAACTCTAAAACTTTATATATCTTTAGTTATTAATTATGATGGATTTCCTTTTCTATTTTATATGCTTCTCCTTATCTCTAGATTTATTTCTTTTAGGATACCATGTCCTACTAGGCATGCCAAAACTATTGGTGTCCTAGGTTTCACACTAGCTGAAAAGGGAATTGTTCAAGTTATCTTGCTCAAACCTATTTCAACATGGGAATGATCCTAGTATATGTCTCACATATTCTTGGGTTAGACCTATGAATAATTTTGACTTCCTTTTTGGGTCTATCACCTATACTAAACCTAAACTAGCTTCATTTCAAAAAAGGGAAAGAGATTAACAATAATGGATAAAAGCATGTAAAAATGACATGATGCACCAAATGTTTTGATCCTTATAATTGCATGAGACACACTATATGATACTTTCAAGACTAATAAACATCAGGTCATTCACTCTTTGATCAACATCCACATAGGTATTTCACAAAAAGGCATGGACTAGCTAGTATGGGAGGGCAGTTGTCCACTTCCAAACTGACCAATAGACTATATGTGTACTTAGAATGACCTATGAGAACTAACAAAACACTATATTAAGGTGAGAAAAATTAGATAGAGGCAAGGAAAACATGCATTCACTTAACCACATCAATAAATTCATAAGACTCACTTCAACTCAGCTTGCAAAATGGAAGAATTCTATATTTTATTACATCAAATAGGTGTTACAGTACAAATCTTAGTAAAGTATAGTCATGTCAAAGAGATGGGGAACATGTGTAGAAGGATAGATAAGGGAGCATAATAACCAACATTCCATTATTAATGCCATTAGAAAAGATCATAATGCCTAAGATTAATTCTAGAAGGTATAAATAAAAAACATATTAGTCTCTTTCAATATATTTCTAGCCTACATTTATGCTCCTTACCTTTATAATGGTTGGATGAAATCATTTACAATCTCCTTATATCATCTAAGTAGTTATGATAGCTAGATCAATCTATTATGGTCTTGTTTCGATGTGGATTATTCTCTATTGGTTCATTTTTAACATGAAAAAATGTAGAAAGAGTCATAATCATGTTGTTGGATTTGGAAACAAACCCATTGAAATTTATGTGTCTACCTCCATGGCCCCACTTTGATCTATTTTCTCTAGTTCAACATCAATTGTTTTCAACCTCCATTTGAGGTCTAATATCTTTGAATTTTAATGTTGCCCATTTATCTTAAATATTCATACTCTAATGTAATTTATTAGATCTATGGGATATGTTGACTCTTTAACCTCTCACTTCTCATTGATTTTGTTTTATATGAATGGACATAAGCCATATATCTTCTACCAGTTTAATGTGATTGAGACACTTATCACCCATATATTTGCCTTTGAGATTTGCTAACCTTTTGACCCATTTCTCACCATTTATATTAGGTGCATGATCAAATGTGCACTATTATATATTTGGGACCCACTTACATTTTTTGATTTCTCACTCACCATTGACCTACTTTGTATGAATGAATGTGTACCATTGATCATCTTTGACCCACTGGCTATGTCAGTCACCTCATGTTATTAAATATTTGATGCATGATTGAACACATGCCATTAGATATTCATTTGGAATTCAAATGTATATTTTTATGGCTTTAACTTGACACCCTCACACATGTCCCACTCTAGAAGTTCAACTTTTAATGCTTATATCTTGAGATAGACAACTCATCAAGACAGAAAATTTGTAAAAGATGTTCAAGGTATGACGAGAATCATGTTCATGTGATCTTTTGGCTCTAATAATCCTCCTAATCATACTTATAAAATGCATGATAAATTGACCAGTCTATTTCTACATGATGTTTGATGACGATCTGGTTCTTCAAAGCTTTCTTTTTCCATCTTTTGATCATTTATGGGTCAAAAATTTTGTTTAGCTTCTATATCTAGGTGAAAGCTTGGTATGTGGGCCACATTTATCCAATAGGTATAGATGTGGTTGAATATTTAGAAGGATGAATTGGTTCCTTATGTGCTTCCAAAGCTAGATTAGTGGTTGTAGTATCCTTGAAAAGTTTTTATTATAAATATGACTTCTTAGGTTTGGTAATAGGATCTTTGTGAGCCAACTTGTGATGATAATTGATCTTAAAAATGTTAACATATTGGGTGTTGTTATAATATTGGTCATATTTGACATAAATGGCACAAACATCCTTGGTATTTAGTTGATTATTTGAAAAATATTTTTGGTTATTTGAGGTAGAAGGTTGGGAAACTTGTCATTTTTTAGAAGCAACGGTGTACTCTTGATGATGAATGTTGACCAAGGCATCACGATTAAATTAATCACCAAGCATATAGGAGACAAAATATTTAGTGATCCCTATAGAATATTATTGAGAGTGACCCAGGTTAGCATGGAACCAATAAAATTCACTAGGGTTATACCACTTAGGAGGATTGTTAGGATAGGTGAAAGATTTTGAGGGAAGTAAGAGTTGTTTCATTTACTACATAGAAAGTAGTGTATGATAAGATGAAGAGATGTTAATTTTGGTAACTTTAGGTTTGGTTTAGGGAGTATTAATAGTGATAGCATTGGTATATTTTTGAAAATATCCTTTTAGTAGACTTAGGTTTGATTTCCTTCATGAAAAATTCTTGACATTTAGCTTGATTAAGAGCTTCATTAAGTGTTTTGGGAGCAAAGGTTTGAACCTTATATTGAAGAGGAGTCAAATCAGTGATAAATATTTTGAATAAGTTATCATCAATCATGTTATAGTAAAATTTATGGGCTAATGATTTCAATCATTTGATAAATTCATGAGTTGATTCAGTGGGAGATTGCTTAGCATTGATGAAGTGGCTAAGACTATTTTTGGGAAGATCATTATGTTGAAACTCTTTAACTAAAGTATTGACCAAATATTCAAGCTACCAAATAGAATGTTGGGGTAATTATTTTTACCATTACGATGCATCAATAATGAAGTTTTTGACTAAGAGTTTAGTAGTGATGAATGTATGATATTCTTTATAAAGGTTTCCCAAAGCTTTATGAAATGAGGCATGGTCTTTAGTCCCATCATAGTTGATAGTTGGAGATATGTTGCTAATATCAATACACAAAATGAAGGGGGATAAAGTCTCATTTTGAATATGTTAAAGAAACTTTCTATTCATTACACATTAAGGAATAATACTACCTGAACCACCTCTAAGAGGTGGAGGAATGTAATTAGGATTAGCTTGATGATGGATAGTTGGAGGTTGATTAGCCATAATAATTCCATCATTTGATTAGTGTTAGAGGTTGAATTATGTTCATTTATTAGATAAGTTGGGCAAGAAGTTGAGTTATATCAGGAGGTGGGTTGGTGTTGGTAGGAGTCCTCCTTGAATTGGTAGGAGGGGGAGGGTTATTAAAAGAAGGATTATTAGTGAATTCAATCTATCTAATAAGATTTTGATAAGGGAATTCATGATGACTTGAGAGAAATAAATATAATGCAAAGGAGGTGAAATAGAGAACTGAGTCAACAAGCATGGATGGTAGAAATAGTACAAAGTTGATTGGGTTGACCTAGTATAGAAAATAGGGCTTAAAAACTATACAGAGGCAACTAAGTAGATAAAATTAGATAGTTTTTAAGAGACTGAGTAATAAAAATGACTATTTACTGAAAGAAGAATAAAAATTCAAGTACTTTTGAAATCAATAAATAAAGGAAAACACACAATCAATTGGGTCAATGAGGTTAATCCAATTGAAGCAAACAACACAAAACCTTACACCAATACTAGCTAATGCATGTTTTTACAATACAACATACAATTGAGCAAAGAGCAAGTAGTTAACATGGTAATTAAAATCTAACTTAGTGGTCAATTTCAATGTTGTTAGATTATTAAAGTATAGTTTTAAATGTGATAAGAAGTTGGTTGTAAGTAATGAAATGGAAAGTAATCTAAGGATGGTTTCAAGACATTTGGGATGAAAGGGATATGTATTGGCAATGATACCAACTTGGTATTGGGGCATACCCCCTCACTTTACATACCATAGTGATAAGTGTTTTGGTTTCTTAGACAAAATATACCATTAACTACATATTTATACTTGGATAGAAAACCAAGTCAACTTCCCCTTGGTGATGAAATCTAAGTAGGTAGGCCTTGGGTAGATAATTATTAAAATGCTTTGTAAGATTTTATGATTTGGTAGTGTGTGCATAAAAGATAAAATAGTGAAACTAAATAGTATATTGAAAACCATATAATTAGACTATATGATCCATTCTAAGCATGTAAGCAACAAGAATTAAATGTGTGAGCTAATTATTAGCATATAAGGGTTAATTATAACTTTGAAACATAGTACATTATCAATTTAGTCGATAATGTATGCAAATAATATAGAACATGGTCGATAGTGTCACCTCTATAATGCAGAAGCAAAGATATAAAAATTAACTACATTGACAGAGTTGACCTAGCTTTCTAGATAGAACATAGAAAACAAAACTACGTTGATAGGGTCAACCTAGTTAACTATTTAGGGGAAGTTTTTAAAGAATACAAACTATGAAAAATAGAACTATAACAAATGCTAAAAATGACAATGAATGATATAAATTAACCTTTGTGGGTTGGAAGATGAAGAGGAAAATAAGATAGTTTTTGAAAAATAATTATTTATACTTGCCAAGTCTACTAACTATGTCGATTAGGTTGACCTAGCTTTGAAAAAACTTGTTTTTGATAGCCTAAAAATGTATATGGTCAATTAGGTTAACCTATTATGCTAAATTTGATGTCTAAAAAATGTATAAGATTGACTCGATCGACCTAGTAATCTAAACTAGAAGTCTGGAAAACCTGCAAAAATAGAATAGAGTTGTATGGATACAACTATGTGTTAAACTTGCACACAGAAGTTAGTTTGTGTCGATATAGTCTACCCAACATTGTAAAATATATGAAAAATAAAGTGATGAAATAAGTGAATAAAAACATGTAAGGTTTAGATTTATATCAGGTTCACTAAAATGTATATAATCAAAAATGCATCATGTCTATAAATCAATCCTAACTTAGAGAAGATAGATCATACCATACACTTCTAATTGGGGATACATTTGTTAATCAAGAACATAACCATATGTGGATCTAATAGACCTAATTATGGGATCTCTTACCATAATACACCATGATAGGGAGGGTTCCAAATCCTTTAGTCAACCATAACCATGCAATATCCCTAAGGGAGTCTTATGTCTTGATATCTTATTAAACTAATAATAAGTAAAGTAAATCTAACCGAGTGCTCACCAAAGCTTCTAGTACAACATGAGGGGTTAATAAGAAATTAAAACAATATAATATATTTTTAATTAAGTTATGTATGACTAATACCCTAATACATAGAATATGAAGAGTAATATTATTCAAAGCCAATACTTATGCTACTTCTATCTACAAAAGAGAGGAGCAAAGTTAAAGAATATTTACCTAAATGATGAACCTATCAAGACTTAATATGTCCCTTATCCAAAGGGGATTTTCAAGAGTTTATTATGGTTTTTAAAGATCACTAAGAAAGTCCAAAGCATCCAAGACTTATCCATAAGACTATATTATCCAAGTAGAAACCCTAATATAAGACTCCTCAAGTATAATGGTAGAAGAACAAATTGTAAAAAAGCATGAATTAATAATAAATATTGATTGCATATTTAAATTTTTATGAAATTATCTTTCATATATAGGCATATTTGACCCTAAACCCTTCTAAAAATCTAGGTTGGTAGCATTGACCTAATCGACCTAGCATAATTTTTAATAATTATTCACTAGGTCATGAGCTAGGTTAGCCAAAGGCCAAACTAGTTCCTAAGTGAAAATCTCCTAAAACTATGTAGGGTCAACCTAGTTGACCAAGCACATCTGACTGATAGAAAGGGAATACGGTGAGGAAAAAAGGAATGGAAAGTGGAAAAGACTAGAGGAGTGTGAAAAGGAGGAGTAATAACATAAAGAATAGTTTTAAGAACTAGTTGGACTAGTAATAATGTGGCAATAAGGGAAAATAATCCTATGAATCACCAATTTTTTGCCCACCCCTTTCTTGATGTACCCTTTAAGGCATGCACATAGATAGATTGATTTTTGATAGGTCATTTTAAGATGTAAAGTGTAAGTATTTGATCAATTTTGAAAATATTGTGTATGTACTTTTCATTAATATGTTATCTCATTTTAACAAATTCAATATATGATATATCCAAGTTTATCATTAATTAGCCTATTGTAGATATGATATTCACCCTTGTGCCCTAACATTTATGTATTCTTAGCCCTATATACCTAAAAGGATCCACATACAAAATAGGGTTAAACAATTGCAAAGGAAATCTCCACTTTGTATAAGTTATTGGGTGTTTAAAAGTTTGAATCAAATTTTCAAGAAAAATTTAATCCTATTTGGGTTGGTTGCAACCAAGGTCTAATATCACCAATAACCAAGGAATAATTACTAGGATGAGCACTCTATGTAGGCATTAGGTTTTAGCCAATGTCTAGGGAGGCCTTGGGTTTTTTAATGTTCTTGGGTAGGCCTCAAATTTTAATATGAGTTCAAGCAAAAATTAGTTTTCTTCTAAGTGTTGAGATAGGAGTCAAGTTTTTCCAACTATAAGAGAAACCATTGGATTACTTTTTTCATATGAGTAGTGTTTGTGTTCCTCATTTTTTATACCAGGGGAAAAAGTCAACATGGCCTAGAAAATATTCCTAGTGCATAGCAAGGTTTTATAATCCACCATATGTCTATGTAATGTTAAATATTTGTTGATGTCTACATAGGGGTAGAATTATGCCAAATCTTTAAAAAAAACTCAAAATATTTAGAATTAGTGTTGTAATGCTTAAAATAGTGAAGACCCAACAAGTGTATTGATAAACACAGAAATAGTTTTTATAAGAAGTCTCTTTCCATATAGACTTTTGAAAATTCCATAAAACCCCCTTTAAACCCTCAAAAATTGGCTAGAATCAACTATCACAAAACTAGGTCATGTTTACAGCCATCCCTATGATTTTTGCCAATCCTAAATCTAATGGAACTATTTGTATTTCATGGGAAAATAGTAGCAAAGATATAACCTACAAAAAATTATTTTTCCTTTGCTCTTTTTTTTAGTGTAGTGTTGATATTTTGTCTTTAACCCTTATAGACCAAAAATTTCTTATGAGTTCCTTTCAAGCCTATACATGATGGTCTCCATGCCTTTTGATGTCCTTTTTTGGTCTCATTTTAAGACTTTTATCATTATTTAAGGTGTCATACTATGTGTTAGACATTGCTTGAGGGATCATCATAGATATATTTTGAGTCTTTGGATGATGTGATAAGTTATCATGGTGGTCCTTGTGTGATTGGAGAGGTGTCAAATGAATTTTGAAGCCTTGAGAATGGTTTAAACCCTATTTGATGAAGTTAAGGTTTTTTAGAAGAAATTAAGGTATTTGGAGGGATTAAGGTTTCTTATTCTCATTACATTTATGCTTATTTTAGCCACTTCTTAAGGAGTTACCTTGATATAAATATGTTAAGGGGGTCCAAGTTTTGTTTAAGTCTTAACATGAGATCTAATAATGTATATAAGGTTTCCCTATATGGTTTGTTTATTAAATATTGTTTCAAGCTCTAATTGGCCCATCAAGTCATCAAAATGATCTTCAAACAAGTCATATAGGTTAAATTTTCAGTTAGAAAACATTTTAATAAGGTGACACATGTAAATGAGGTGTCTTAAATAGTTTTATAACTATTCTAACTCATCACAAGGTGGTTTTATATGTAAAAGAGGTCTCTTTTGGGGTCAAATGTCAATCATTCACCAAAATAGGGTCCCACACACTTGAAAAATTAACTTTTTACCTTCCCTCCACCTATACCCCTATTTAAAAGAATATTTTGGCTCCTCTTTTCCATCTTCTTGCTTACCAATAGCATTTCAAGATTTGAAACCTGAGAAAATGCAAGAAATGGCATTTTGTAGGTGTTTTCAATCTTGTATTGATCCATATAGTAAGATCATGGTAAAAAAGGTTAGGAACATTCATAGGGAAATTATTTTATGAATTAGAGAAGATAATCCATGAGTTTCAGAGTAAAAGAAGCCAAAAAATGGCCCCTTCTCTTCATCACTCTTCTTGGCAGCCTTAGACAACCAATCAGGTTTATGTTCACCATACAAGAGAGAGAAAATGGAGACCTTAGCTATTGGATAGATGAAGGGGTATAATGGAATTATAATACTTGGAATTATTTTCTATATTGATTCCCCATGCCTTATGTTCAATCACTAAGAAGGTTAGGGGGTCAAATTACACTGTTAAACCATATAAGGTTAGTTTTAGGATTTTAAAGTGGATTTATGAGTTTAATTTAGAATTATTAAGGTATAAAAAGTCATTATAGAACCATATTAGTCTTATGAATCCATCCCAAATTATTTTCATTTGTTTATAATCTATAAATGATTGGCATCTTTAAATGATGGAGATGTTGCAAGTTTACATTATAGGATTTTGAGTCCTCTAGGAGGTTTGATATGTGAAAGTGTTTTATATTTATTTTAATAAATGTTTATATAAATCCTCCATATATTATATTTTATTCAATAAAGTATTCCAAAAAGCTTCACCTCTTAACCCTTACTAGCTTAAGTGTTGTGTCTCCACAGTCTATAGACATGAAGGTGATGATGGCAGTATTCTTGTTATTGAATAGAATAGAGAAAATTTGTTGAGTTATAAATATTTGAATGAGAATATAGGGCCATTAAAGGGTATAATTAAGGATTGGATCCATCATAATACATAACAAATGACTTGATAAAGCTAATCTAGTACAAGTCATACCAAATTTCCACCTACAGGCCTATTTAGGCAAACTAAGCAAGTGGGTATTCATTTTTAGAAGTAAAAAATTAGGTATTTAATAAATTGAGGAGAGTCAAAGGACATATGAATAATCATATGATATGGAGAGACTAGGGTCAAACAAATACCAACATTATCAACTCATCCCAGGAAGACTAACTCAATCAAGGTTTCAATATAAATAGGACTATGACTACAAAATTGAGGAGACATTGATGGTGTAATGAGACTAAGAAAGTTCATAGGGTTAGGATTAACAATAAAGGGTCATAAAAATTATGATTAAACTCAAGAAAATAATAAAACATAAAATCACCTTTGAAATAGGCTTACATAGTCAGGAATGCATAACTATATCCTATAGACCAGTCATAGAGATCAAGGTGACTAAGTTGAGAATGGTTGAAATTTTTTTATATGTCTTTAAATATCATAACTCTATGTTTATAATGATAAATATGACCCAAAATTGATAACAAATTAAGGAGGTATATACTCATAGTCTATGCAGCTAATTAGTTCTTTAACCATTCTAGGCCTGAATGACTATAAATGGGACCTAAGAATGCATAAGAGAGACATGGAAAATAAGAAATATATATTAAATTAGGTCTAGTTTCAAATTTTCACTCAAATTTTAATAAAAATGACCATATTAGTCTCATTCTCTTATAAGATCTTTTCACACCAATTGACCTACATACTAGTTATGAAAGGGCAGAGCTGTGACTATAAGGATGAGTGGTAAATGGTTTGGGTGGATGACTAAATAGTTATATGAAAACAAAAGGACCATGGAAATCATGTTTCACTACTCAGAGAGGTCTCAATGTGATAACCAAGAAGGGAGAATGAATTTTTTACATATGTAAACCTAATTGAGTACCTATAGGTAAGACCTTGGTGAGAAGTGAAATTACAAGAAACCACATATGGAAGTGAAATGAAAGAGGGGAAATGAGGTCTATTGAATTTTTTTATAAAGGTTCACATTATTTTACACTAGAATCTTTTGGTCCTTAGAGGTAATAAGAACCTTGACAAGTTATTTAATCCTAGTAGGCCTAAATAGACAATCATAGGCATGTGCATGAAAGCTAAAGTTATTTACATGTTTTGGGGGGTGTTTGAGGTTTTAAAAAATTAGAATAGGATTTGAGAAGACATAAAAATATTTTTCATGATGATGATAGCCTCAAGTTGAGGAAGATAGACAGTAAATGAGGATATTAGGATTACACAAGCCATAAAGCCTACAAACCCTAAACAAGAGTATGAGAGGTATGTATGGAGTTTTAAGGATTGAAAAAAAATATGAACCATGAAAAACGGTCATGTTGGGTATAAAAAACCACTAGGAAGTGTTATAACTAAAACCCAATCTCTTTGACACCTTGTCAATCAAATACACCTCTCTCAAGCTCTTATTTAGGTTGAGCAATCAAAATTGGTCACTTTATTACACTCAAAACTATATGGAGATATTGCATGGGGATATGAGCTCATAAGGAAAGGTGTAAGGGGATTTATACTTAAGAATTCTTTCATTTATTCTCTCATTTACTCCCCCCATATTTATGAATCATTTCCAAGAACCCAACCACCCAAGAAACATTATTTTACACTATTTTAGAGCTTAAAGAGGACATATTTCTAATTGGTACTTGTATGATTAGTTACATGGGATGGACTGGCATTAGTAAATTATAGAGTGGATTGTCTACTGAGTGTTTTTGGAATTTTTTGTGGGTTATTCCTCTTAACTCTATGAACCATTGTTAAAACCAGTGGAACCTCCAAACCTTATCAAAACCTAAATAAGAACCTGATGTAGGAAAAATGGAGGGAAATACATCCACATACATTGAATTGGTACTAAAAACACCTTATTCACATTATTAACTCTGAAAGGGTCATAGTTAGACCATTAGTTTATATAGATAGTTATATAGATGCACTAGAACCCTATCTTTTATAATGTTTGATGATGATTTTAGGGTACAATAATTGATGAATGGTTGAAGATAATTCAAGAGAGTGGTATGAGGTGTATTCTACCCTCTTATGACATAAAATACTCATATTTCCTCCTATAAATGATTTTATAAGCTTGCACTAAAGAGCTAGTATAGAAGTACTAGTGAGAGGTGACCTAGTCACCTAAATGAGTAAAAGTTATAGGTTTGCACTATTTGAATGGCATGTGTCATGGTGTAATATGATTTTTTATACTTAAAACCTGATCATTTACCCCTTCCCAAGGTCTTATTCAAGTCTCATGTCCATCCAAGTAATAATTAGGCACATTTCATATCCACCCTTGTAACACCCTTGTAACTAACTCATGGACGTGAGTAGGCACATTTCATATCCATAATGGAGGATGGGATAGTTTTACAAGTCTTATTGATATGCAAGAGAGAGGTATTCTACTTAATGCTTTATGAAAGTCAAGAAGGACCAAATTTATACCTTTGTAACTATAAAAAGGAGATGGAGTTGACCATGTTGGCATGATCATGTTGTGAATGCAGTCAACCAAAATTGAATGAGCTTTCACTAGGCCATTTCCTACACCATACTATCATTGAAGGCCATTAAGAAGTCAAGGAAACATCTTGGAGAGTTGAAGGAGTTGTTAGTAATCCTTCTGCATGTTGTAAATTATTTTTGAGTAAATCAGGCTCATCAAAACCTCTTCTCCACACTTCCATGCCATATTCATCCTCTCTTTGCCTTTATTATTCTATAAATTGAAGCTAAAATGCCATTATATGGATCCCTCTACTGGGTATGAAGAAATTCTACCCAAATTTTTACCTTGTAACCTATTTAACTATAATAAGGACCATTCCATATTTTTTATAGTGGTTTAGTGTGTTTCATGATTGTTTGATTTGCATAAGTGGAAAATTTCTCTCCCTTTGCAAGTCATTACCTTACCTAGATACTAGTACTTATTCAATGTAGGTCACATAGTGTGTGAATCTATTATTGGTTAAGATTGGAGTGGAATTTGATTGGTAAGTGTCTTGAATTATAAGTTTTATTTATAACCCTCAAGTTTTAATCATCTAGCATTGCCTATATGTGAAACATTGATGCTTAGAATCCTTTGAAGAGAGTGGTTTAACAAATTATCCTTACCTTGTTCATTAGCATTATTTAAAGGTCAAATAGATTTGACACAACATATTGGTACATCAACTTTATTATCTTAGGTTTTTTTAATACATCTATTTATCCCTTTTTATCAACAAACTAGTAGGTTTTAAGAACTGATCCATAATTGATTCACTAGGGGAGCTAGCCCCAAAACAAGAAGTTCACCTCATCAATTAGTCCATCCACACCAAGAGGTGATCCCATTATATTAGCTAGATAAGGTAGGCCTTAAACACCTTGCCTCAAAGGATGTAATCTAGATTGATGATATATAGATCAACAAAGGACCCTATAAGAAGAGCAAAATCTAAGAAATGGTGAATCTAGAATATGTAGGGTCAAAGAATTCTAGATTTTTAGCATGCAAGATAAAAACTCAAGATTTCAAAATATAAGCTATGAAACTCAGATACTAGAATCAAAATTTTTACCTATTTTTGCTTCCATAACATGCCCTAATTTTATCATGGAATCTTTTTTTGCTTTGGAGTCTTCTATTTTTCCTTAATCAAGTTTTTTTATTTGGGCATGTTTTATATATTTATCTAATTTGAAAATGTCCATAGGAAGTGGTAGTCATAATGTTATATTTGCTTCACTATTTTTACTAAGTCTAAACTTAAAATTTTTATTAAATTCACTTGGTTTAAGAGAGTTTACATTTAAGACAACATTTATCTAAATCATCTAAATTTTCTTAAATATAATAAGTCTTCATCTATCTTGAATAATGTTTTGAAGTGCACTAAAGTTCTTAATGTAAACCATTTTAACTCAGATTGGTAAAAATTGTGTGACTATGTCTAAGGTTATGTACTCTTCCCCTATGATTTTGATTCCATTTTTTCCTTGTGTGATATTAAAGTCACCAACTATGTACATGGTTATATATTTTGAATTATTATCTTGCTTCATTCTAGACTAAATTCTTTAAAGTTTGGTGAGTGAAGCAATTTTTATTCACCAAGTGTGATTCATTTCTTCTTATTTTTTATTATGAGTGGATTTGTTTTCTCATTATTTTGTTCCTATACTTAGTCCTTTTTATTAATAATTTAAAGTTGGATTTAAGTTTGTAAAAATGGGCATTCTCATGAAAATATGTGTTTCCCTTTTTTTCTTTTTTTGTCTTGTGACTTATCCAAATTTTTGAAAATAAATTATTACATGAAACTATCGGAGTTGTCTCAGAATCCAGATAATGTGAATACAATGGAGACGTGATCACATGGGATGAAGCTAGTGCACATCACATAGATGCTAAAGCAATTTGAAATTATACAAGGAGATAAATTGAACAAGACAAAAAATAGGAGAAAAACCAATATTTGATTAACATAAGATGGCCAAAGTGAAGAATATAAATAGGAGAATACGTAACTCCTCCACAAAAGGTGGTTAAGGCACCCCAAGAATAGACTATAACTCCTCCATGAAAGGTGGTGATAGGGTGGTAAGAATAGAGAAGTAACTCCCATACCTGGAATAGCTGATCGAAGGAGTTACTTATGACATTCTTATGACACCTATGACACATCTATGACACACATCTCCACATAAGCTAGCCTATCCCACAAATGTAGGAAAACTCCATGTATGCACAAATATATAATTTCCCTAATTAAATAATAGGGAAAAATAAAAACCTACACTAATACCCCCCATAAGTGCAGCTTAGGTGGGTAGTGTGGAAATATAAAATGGGTCCTAGCAACTAGGCCTAATGAGGTACCCATGTACAAATGCAATCTCCCATAAGGTAGAGAAAAGGAAAAAACCCATAGGAAAAAATTGCCCCCCCAAAAGAGAGACATAAAAGAAAGGAAGAGGCTAGAGGCCCCCCTAAGATGATGTTGCTATAGATGTGGACCGCACCCCAAGAAGAGCTCATAGATGAATGAACTTGCTCTCAGTGAAAGGTTTGGTGAAGATGTTTGCAACTTGCTCTAAAGACTAGAAAAATATCAAGTCAATGACCTAACTATGAATAATCTCTTGAATGAAATGCATGTGAATCTCCATGTGCTTGGTCCTCTGGTGCTGAATTGGATTCTTGCAAATTTGAATGGTACTCTAGTTGTCACAATAAATGATAGTGGGCTGCCTGATAGGAATGCTAAACTTAAAAAGTATCTCCTGAAGTCAAATAGCCTCAGTAGCTACATTAATAGCTCCCCTATACTCTACCTCTATGGATGATATAGCAATAGCATTTTACTTCTTGCTAGACCAACTGATAGGACCAGAACATAGAGAGAAACTATAACTAGAAGTGGAATTATGAGTCTGTGAATCACCAACCCAATCTGAATCTATATATCCAACCAAGTCAACCTCTATGCCAAATCTGTAATGAATCTCATATCTATGTGAACCCTATATGTAATGCAAGATCCTCTTAGCTACTTTCCAATGCAACTCATGAGGTTCCTACATAAATTTGGAGACAATTCCCACTGTATATGATATGTTGGGCCTGGTGTGAGTCAAGTAGATGAGACTACCAAAAAGTTGTCGATATCAAGTGGTATCAACCAATGGTGAAGAATAGTTAGCCTCAAGCTTGACTCCTAATAGAAAGGGAGTCAGAGATGGCTTGTAATCAGCCATGTGAAATCAAGCCAATAAGTCAAGAGCATACTTAGGTTGTGTAAGAGAAATCCTTAAATCCAACTGTGAGATCTCGATGCCAAAGAAGTAGTGCAACAAACCCAAGTCTGTCATGTCAAATCTATCCTAGAGAGATGCCTTCACCACTGTAATAGCTGATGAAGAACTCTTGGTGATCAAAAGGTCATCAACATAAAGAACCAAAATTAGGAGTGAGTCATCCTACCATAAGAAGTAGACATTGGGGTCAGAATGGCACCTAGTGAAACCTGCTATGAGAAGGAAGGAATCCATCTTGGCATACCATGCTTGAGGGGCCTATTTGAGGCCATAGATATATTTCCTAAGTTTTCATACTAACCAAGAATCTAAATAAATCCTAGTGGCTACTCCATGTAGATATCCTCCTCTAGGTCTCTATGAAGAAAAGCACTCTACACATCCATTTGGTGCACATCCCAACCATGTGCTATAGAAATAGCTAAGGCGAGTTAGATAGAAGTCATCTTTGCAATGGGTGTAAAGGTCTTTGAGTAGTCAATGCCTGCCACATGTGAGAAACCCTTGGCAACCAATCACACCTTGTACTTATCAACTGACCCATTTGCTACAGACTTGGTCTGATATATCCACCTACATTGAACCATCTTCCTTCCCTTAGGAAGTGAAGTCAAATTCCAAGTGTTATTTTTGATTAAGGAAGAATATTCTTCATCCATAGCACTATCCCACTCAAGTACACCTAATGCCTCTTGAAGAGTGTTTAATTGACTCTAAAGATGCAAGATTTGGTTTTGATTATTAACTGCATAAATATTTGTAGGTTTATCCCATGTATCTTTTGCAGTTATAGTACTATGGATATGAGGTTGTACCTCATCCAAAACACCAAGTTTATGGATCTGAAATTGAAGTAAAGAAGGCATGTGGATCTCTCTAAAAATCCCCCTAGTACGTCTGTCATTTGTGGGATCTCCTACCCAAGTGCCAACACTCTCAAGTGTCTGTCTAGCCTAAAGTGGCCCAAAAGTGGGTGCGTCAGGTGCTAACTCTTCATCCTTTAACTGACTAGAGGTGATGACTCTGTATCATTGTCCTCACTATCTAAGCTTGAAGAAGAATAAGATGTCTCTGGCTCAAGAACCTATTGTGGCTGATCTAAATCTAATGAGGAATCATCATGAAGAAGTAAATCCGATGAGGGAGAAGAAGTGCCAAGTGTTGAGTCTCTAAGACTCTCCTAAAAATGGACACTTATCTCAATAAACAACTCATGAGTGGTTGGATCTAGAAGGTGATACCCCTTAATACCATCTAGATTCCTACAAAGATGCATGGCTTGGACTGACATTCCATAGCTTTACGTTTCTTCTTTGGTATGCAGGCCATGGCTGGGGATCCAAAAACCCTAAGGTGCTCAACACCAAGTTTCCTTTTATGCTAAGCTTCAAAGGGTGTTATCCCTTTCAAAGCTTTGTGAGGAACCCTATTTTGAATGTATCAAGCACAATTGATGGCTTCGGCCTAGTACTTTGGTGCTAAGGATCTGGAGTAAATCATACAGCTACCCATCTCTTACAAGAACCTATTTTTGCATTCTGCAACCCCATTTTGTGAAGGACTATAAGTGACTATATGTTGTAAATCAATCCCCTCTATGGTGCAAAACTGCTCAAACCTGTCGCTAACATACTCCCATCCATTATCAGTTTGAAGAATATTGATGGATTTCTCACTCTATTTATCAACAAGAGCCTTGAAGTCTATAAAATTTTCAAACACTTTAGACTTTTGTTTGAGAAAATATATCCAAGTGTACCTAGAGAAATCATCAATGAAAGTGAAGATATAATTGGCCCTTGTGAAAGATGGTTTGGGAAAGGGTCCTGATACATCACTATGGAATAATTCCAAAGGTTGTGAAGCCCTCCAAGCTTTGCCTTTGTCAAATTTTGCTTCGAGATGCTTCCCAAGGGAGCACCCCTTGCAAAGTCCTTTTGAGAATTGGACATGAGGCAAGCCAATGACCATGTCATTTTTGTAAAGTTGTCTAAGGTAGCGGTAGTTGAGGTGGAAAAAATGCTCATGCCATAATTTGCTAACTCCATATGAATGAGTCAGCAATGCTATTGGAGAAGAATCAGGTGTAAAATGTGATAAGGTGTATAACCTTGCTTGGTGATCTACCCTACCCACTGCCACTATAGTATCACTATGCAACTCCCTGATAGTAACTGAATATGGTGAAAACTCAACTCTCATGCCTTAACCAATGTGAGTGATTTGGTACACTGATAAGATATTGGTTGAAAGAGATGGAACACTTAGAATATTATTGAATGTTCCTCCTTATATTTCAACTAATCCTCTCCCTGTAATAGAAATTGATGTGTCATCACCCAAACTAATTGAAGTCATGCTACAAGGTTCTAATGATGAAAACTCAACTAGTGAAGAGCCTATGTGGTGAGAAGCACCCAAGTCAATGACCCATGAAGATGTAGAAGCTACTATAGCTACAAAGGCCTTGACCTTTTCTTTCTCCTTACCCTTGCCTTTTGCCTTAGTAGAATCTTGGGTAGATGAATTCTGCTTGATGGACTCAGGAACACCTATGTTGTGCTTCTCTAGAAGATGAGTTAGGTGATCTATGTATTTCTTCATATATTTGTGTTCATCATGCCATATCTTCTTATAATAGTCACACTTAACCTTCTCCTTCTTAGGTTTAGCATTGGAGGAGGAAGACTCAGTGTTGTTTTTGGTAGGATTGTTGTTTTCTTTCTTTTTCTCCTTGTCCTTGTTCTTTTTCTTCTTCTCCTTTGTTGAAGTATTATCCTTACCATTTCCAAAGATCAAAGCTTGGGGTTGAGTAGAATTCATTTTTCCCATTTGAATTAGCTTATCTTTCTCCCTAGTCAAGTTGGCAATGAATGAATCCAAAGAAGGCATTTTCCATGTAGTGCCAAGGGCACTTTTTGTGGCATGGAAAGTGGAGACAAAGACTGAATAGCTTGGACCTAACTTTGTGATAATAGAAAGGATGAGTTGATCATCTTTATTTTCTATCTTGCATTCTTTTAATTAAAATCTAAGGGCCTTAAACTTAGTGAAGAAGTCCTATAGGGTGTCAAAGTTGCTAGGACCTAGACTTATGAGTTCATTTTCGAGCTCATGACCTCTCATCTCATAAAGCTTCCCAAATAAGGTTTCTAGAGTGTCCCATATGTCTTTGGGAGTCTTGGAGGTTTCTAAATGGATGAGAAGTTTTGGAGACATAGAAAATCTTAGTAATCCATAGGCTTCATCACTATGGTTGTACCACTTGAACTTTTTAGTATCAGTGTTGGGTTCTACTTCAGTACCCATGGTGATCCTATACAACCCTTTGCTTCTAAGAATGATTGACATTATAACCTTCCATTCATGATAGTTGAAGGGTATTAGGGGTTTAAGTTGAAAATAATACATTTTAAGCTGAATTTAGGTGAAGTTGTGTTGATTGCAAGTTATGAAATTATGCAGAAAGGAGAATGAAAACAAACATGGCAAGTGCTGAAAAGCAATCACACCCCCCTAAAATGTTAAGCCCATCTCAAATATGCAAGTGCATGCTTAAAATATCTCAAGCTTAGCTAAGAATGTGTCTTAGAGCAATCAATGCAAGACTTTAAGCAAGCAGGATGTTAGACTCAGCCAAAAATGCGTCTCGAGAGACCCAAATTTTTGGCACTTTATAAAGTAGTGCATTTTTGACAATTATCTAGCCTAAGTTGTGGAAAATTGAAAACTAAGCACTTTTACAAAAGATGACACTGGAATCTGAGCTACTGTTTGTAATATTTTAAAGTTTTAATTTCTTGTAAACTAGTAATTTTGTAAAAAAGAGCACTAAAACATTAAAAAAGCCTATTTTGAGAGAGAAAGTGGCCTTCCAACCACTTGTTAGACTTAGCACGGAGTGAGGAATCTAAAGGAGGTCTTTTTGAGGGGGAATTAGCCTCCTACCAACCCGAGCCTCACCCTTCATCTTCGTAGGTTGAAGATACAAGTTTTTAAAACCTCTAAATTGCTCTTTTTAAAAATATTTTCAACTCACTTGTTTTTCAGCATACTAAATGACACTGTAAAGTCATTAAAGTCAAAAAACATATAAAAATCAATTACCATCAAGCACGGCCCCAATTCAAGTTGCCATGGACTTCTATGTTCTATTTTCCATCCTCCATTTGGTTACAATGTTTAGATCCATCACCGCAACTAGAAGCCCAAGCTGTGACTTGCTACCCCAACGTCTATGTGGTGTCGTTGTCATCCTATGCCAGCTCTCTGTAGGCCAAACATAGACATCACAAGCTCATCAAGGTTGCCGTCAAAGTCAGCCTCAACAAAAGGGAATGCATTGTGCTCAAAGACTACAAGGAGAATGTTGGTGACACGTTAGAGTAGATCAGGCAGTCTTTGGCTGAGCTAAAGCATCTAAGGCGTAGAACTTTCAGGTTCTAGATGACCAAAGATCTATCTTTTTTCTTAGAATAACAAAAAAAGAATTCCACAACCTTTGTTGATGCCACAATAGATCTATACAAGATGTCTCAGCAAATTTCAATGCAGATATCTAAAGGGTAGATCTGAATGAAACTCAACAAAAGTAATTTATTTATTTATTTTTTAATAGGTTTTTGTATGGATTTGCATGAGTTTTTAGGAAACTCTAACAAAAATATTAAATACAACTGAGTTAAACAAAAAAAATACTAAGAAAGCAAAGTAAGAATCTCAAAATAAACTAATAGCATAACCAGACACACGATTATCAGGGTAGCTTTGATACCATATCGGAGTTGTCTCAGAATCTAGATAATGTGAATGTAACGGAGACATGATCACATGAGATGAAGCTAGTGCACATCACATAGATGCTAAAGCAATTTGAAATTATACAAGGAGATAAATTGCACAAGACAAAAAATAAGAGAAAACCCAATATTTGATTAACATAAAATGGCCAAAGTGAAGAATACAAATAGGAGAGTACATAATTAACTCCTCCATAAAAGGTGGTCAAGGCACCCCAATACTAGACTATAACTCCTCCATGAAAGGTGGTGACAGGGTGCTAAGAATAGAGAAGTAACTCCCATACCTAGAATAACTAGTCAAAGGAGTTACTTATGGCATTCTTATGATACCTATGACACATATATGACACACATCTCCACATAAGCTAGCCTATCCCATGAATGTAGGAAAACTCCATGTATGCAGAAATATATAATTTCCCTAATTAAATAATAAGGAAAAATAAAAACCTACACTAATAGAAACTTAATGGTTAATTCTCTTTCATAGGCTAATGATCACTTCCTTTCTCATGAAGTAAAGGTTAGTGAGGCCAGGCCACTTATCACTTATTCATTTCCTCAAAATAATTTAACAATTAATTGTATTTCATAAATCATCAACCTCCCAAATGAAAAAGATGGGGATACTTTGGACCATGCAAAATTTATAGATGAGTCTTCAACATTTCATATGGCTAGGTTAATGATGTCTGTCATCATCCCACTTCCTCACTTAATCAGAATGTCTTGATCATTAGGCATTGACCCTAATATCTAAAGTAAGCAAGATATCACTTCTCTAGGGCCCCAATGTAGTTTGCATGCTTTGATATTGAAACAAGGTCATAGGTAAGTGGGATGCAATGATGTGGCATGATTTAGTTTTTTTGTGTCGTTGGGTAGTCTTTACACCTTTAACATATTGATAACCTATAGAATTTATATGATGATACCACATGTCATGATTTTAGGGCTTCATTATAGTGAGTACCTCTTATCTTTTGATTGAGGGATTATGACCTCTAGAATGAGCGAGATCATGCTACATGGCGAGATCTCATTGAATCTCAACTACATGATAGTTAGTGCATGTTTAATCCCATATTAAACTCAAAAGGAAAGTGTAACTACCACATAGCATGATTATGTAAACTAAAAACATGATGGCATCCCTATCATAGATTTATGAGTTTAATTTTGACAGTTGTTTCACACATCAAAACTATCAAAGTTGAAAATAGACTTAGATCTATGAAAATTTCTCTATCTAATTTAAGGCTTTCTTATATATGGTCCTTATTATATGTTCTAATCATTTTTATTCCATTAAATTAAATTGACTAATGGTTTATACATCTATCTTTAGAACTTAGTCATTTTATTCCTAGTTTGATTGGATTGGTTAGGATTTAGCCAAAGAGGGAAAAAAAATTTAGTCCTTTTATATTAAGTTGACTAAATGGTTCAGGTTATTTTACCTTTATGACATAGGTACTTCATCTTCATTCAATCAATTTTATGTACTAAATATCTTATTGGTAGAATACACATGAAATTATAATTCATGATTCTAGTTTAAATGAAAGCAAACATTAAGAAAAAAAATACAAAATGGTTTTTCATTTAAAATACCAAATTTGACTCTTCCTATTGCTATAAGAATGTATAACATATTGAATAAGACAAAAAAAAGACAATTGTGCTAGACACGTAAGATTAATAACAAATATATACAATATTGCTACATCCCCCTTTAATATAGAGGGGTCTTTATCATACCAATAATTCCTCTAAGCTTTTCAAAAATTTCTTGTCTAAGTACTTTTATTAGGATTTCTACTAGTTGCTTTGCTATAGGAAAATGTTACAACTTGACACTAACATATTTTGCATAGTGTCAAATCAAATGAAAGCTAGTACTAATATGATATGAATATGAATTAGACTAAGAAATATATGATCAAGTGACTTTTATAAAATCAAGGCGGTTTATGACTATTTGATATGCTTAGAAGATGCTGAGTATGGCAGAGCGCAATAGGATAAACAAATGATATAGATCATTCATGAGTAAGAGGTCATGTATACCATTAGATAAATGTCATGAATATCTAACAAAGGTTTTGCATATGAAGATCAAGGTTAGAAGACATAATCAAGCCATGAAGAAGGCTAGTTGAGTGAAGAAGGTTGAAGGTCAATTTGAGAGGGACTAGACTAACCAAAGAGCTAAAGGAGTAGATAATAATTTGTTGTAAAATAAATAAGGGTTTTTAAATCTTATAAAAAAAATAAACTAGTTGAGTTGGTTTCTCCTTGCAAATGGGTGCTTGCTAAAGCCTAGTTGAGTTAGTGTTGAGCAAGTTCAGGTTAGTGTTTCACTAAATACTAATGTTATTATTATAGGACTATAGTCCATTTGATTAATCAATGGTTTCTTTTTGCTATAGGTTTTTCCATGTATACATTGTGTTCATGTGTTTCATGCTCTTATGATTTGATGCTTATGCTTGCTAAAATATACATGCTTGTTATAATGGTTATTGAATGGTTAAGTGGAATTGAATAGAAAGTTATGAATACTAATTCACCCCACCATCAATCTTATTTCCAATGGTATCATAGTATATCCTTTGGATTGATCTTGATAGCCTAAAGGAGATCCTAAAAAATAAGGATGAGTAGTTACCAGGGTCAGGGTGGTTACTATACCAATAAGGCTTTATTATTTAATGGATTTAACTATGCCTTTTTGAATGTCAGAATGAAGATATATATTATGTCACAAGGACATGATATTTGGTAGTGAATTAAGGATGGCTATATTTCACCTCCAATGCCACCAATAGATATAAAAATTAAGAAGGATAGTGAAAATAACTCTAGAGTAATGAATGCCATTTTGTGTGTCCTATCAGAGGCAAAGCTTGTAAAATTAGTTCATTGTGTTTCAGCAAAAGATATATGGGAAAAATTGAAGACCATCTATGAAGGAGATACCAAGGTGAATTTGTCCAAGTTACAGACCCATAAAAGATAGTTTAAAATCCTGAAGATGAATAAGGATAAATCTATTGCATCCTATCTATTAATAGTTGATGAAGTTGTTAATATCATTTGAGGACTTAGATAAGAAGTGAAAGAGTCTACTATTGTCCAAAAGGTGTTGAGATCACTCACTTCTAAATTTGACGTTGAGGTGTCTAGTGAAGAAGAGATGAAAGATTTGGACAAGCTAGAGATGGATGAGATTCATGACATCTTGACTACTTATGAGATGAGAACTAATGAAGGAAGACCTCTCAAGAAGGAAATAAATTTTAAAGATAAAAAGAAGTCAAAAGATAATAATACACAAGATAATAAGGCAAAAGAATATATTGATTCAAATATTGATGATGATAAATTGATTTCCATGTTTTCTATAAAGGTAAGAACAAGTTTAGGTAAGTATAAACATAAGTTTCCATTAAAGTGTTTTAACTATGGAGAAATTGGACATTTTATAGACAAGTGTCCTCATAAGTGAAAGACTAAGGATGATGATATAAATAAAAATCCTATAGGTCCAATAAGAGTAAGAAGACTTTCATAAAGTATGAAGGTGAGAAGTCATTCAAGAGTAAGAAAATCTTCTATAACAAAGAAGATAGTTCATATAATGTGAGTGATTTAGACACATTTAACAATGATGATGGAAATAATGAATCATAACATGACAACAATGAAACTATGTTCATGGGCATAAAATCATAAAATGAGGGTTGTTCAGATAGGAAAGCTCTTATGATTAAAGTAGAATTAGATAAAGAAGTATACTATGACAGTGAAGAAGCTGAAGTGGATATTGAGGCTGAGCTCAAGAGTGCTTTAGAAGAGTTGAAGCTTGTGAAAAAGAAAAATAAGAAATTGAAGTAATTAGTTAAGGACTATGAGAATCAAATTCGATTTTTTGAAGAAAGGCTGAGTAACAATTTAAAGGAGTATAAAGAGATCATATAATAAGTTGGAACCTAGATAGAGATTGTGGCAATAAGCGTAAAGGCTAAAGAGGAAGATTGTAGAAAATATGAAAATGAAATAGAATCTCTAAATGCTGAGTTGGATCAAGCATATAGAAAAGTGAAGAGATTTTTGAAATCTAAAAATATCACTAAGACTCTAGATGATATCCTGAGTAGTCATAAGTCTACAAGTGACAATAAGGGTCTTAGATTAAAAGAAACTAAAAGAAGGCACCTCAAATTGAGAATAAGACTGTTGAATAAGAGAAGGTCAACATAAAAATACAAATCAGATAGCCCAATGCTATAGGGTATGCTAATTATTTTAATGGTACTATTTTACATACAGTCAATTTGGTTATAGCGGAAGAGAATGTAGAAGACCCTCAAAGAATGAGTACTCATGGAACTATGGAAAGAAAATAAATTGGTCAAAAGAAGATCAAAATCATCATCAGTCAAATGTTATGTATAACATGGTCTATTAAAACTATCATACTATAGGACACATTGAAATATTATGTCCTAATAAAGTTAGAAGATCATCAAGTCAAAGCAAGAAGTTTGAAGCTCCTAGAGTACAAAAAATAAGATAGATGAATGTATAGAAACCAAAGGTAGAAAATATAAGTAATGATTAGTTGACAAGCTAAAATGGATTGCTTGCAAAGATAAAACATGATCTAGTTAATAAATCAAGTAAGGAATGCTAATAACACTTGTTATGTGCATGTGTTAACAAGGTAGTCAAATAAAAGAAGGATGACAAGGTTGATGATGAGATAAAACCTATAGTGCTAGTCCAGTATAGAAAAATGTTGAATAATATTCAGTCTTATGAAAATATGGAGATCTAATAATCTTATAAGTTCATACTATTTTAGTGCCCTATAAAAAAGGGGTGGTTCCATTAAGGTTCATGGAGACTTTATTCTATCAGTAGAAGTATGAGGGTACAGAAAAAGAAAGTTTATTTTAAGAAGATTCTAGGTTATATATGTTTCAATCAAGGAGATGAAGATCACTATTATTCATTACTATGTTAATATATCTATGGTTTGATGTAGCAATATGGTGAGAGATCTAAGATTAGTATCAGGTATCTGCAGTTAAATTGCAGAAAATTGGTATAAAAGGTAAGCTTGTGAGATCTATTTTTTACAAGTAGTTGAGCCTGATCTATGAAGACAAAGGGGAGTCATTGTTTCTACATTTGGTATCTAGTATGAGATATCCATGTGTATGGTCAATATTTTGGTATATTTTTCTACCATGTCAATAAACATATGTAATCTAAGATTCCTAGTTCTTATAAAGAATATATGCTTGGTCTAAGGGGGAGCTTGGTAGCTCTGAGTTATTTTGTCAAAAAAGTTAATGATTTTTGATATGTATGGATATAAGGAGAGATCATGTCTAAGATTCTTCATAGACTTCATTTTTTTAGATTTTGATAAATCAACTAAGAGAGTGACCTAATTGAGAAGTTTCTAAGAATGGTTGTCATAAGTGGTTTCCATAGTTTCTGAAGACTATGTGTTACTAGTGTCTTTGAGAGATATTATCAATTCATAGGTATAATATTATGATTTTATTAGTTTTAGATGATATTTGATGTATACTTATAATATAAGCATGGTGGATGTTTGGTTTTAGGGGGACTTATTCAATTTATTAACTGAGCTTGATGTGTGTTGAAGTAGTCTTGTAATCTAAGTTCATTTTAAAAGAGATGGTAGTTTTGGAAGACCTTTGTCATTAATTTCAAAGGGGAGAAAGATCAAAAAAGGAAAGAAAAGGGAGCATAACTAAAATATAATAAAAGATAATAAAAGGGAGCATAAAGAAAAGGGGAAAGATAAAAAAGGGAGAGAATAAGCAAGAACCAAGACTAAGAGATGATTTTCATCATTAGTGATTGACATAGTTTTCTAAGTATGTTTGTCATCAATGACAAAGGGGGAGATTGTTGAAAATTGTAATTGGTTGAGGCATTTGTTGTGCAATATCATTTAATTTTGATATTTGATGTTTAATGTTGTCATTGATGTCAAGGGTTCTTATGAAGATGTGTTATTCTTTCATTGATGTCAATTTAATATCATTTATGTCAGAGGTTCTCGGTAAATTAATCCTTGAGGTATATATATGAATGTTATTTTTTACAAGCATAGTAAGTGTTGTTGTATGATAACAATGATATAAGAGTAATGTTTTAATAATGTTATAATTTCAGCCTAAGTGAAATCATTGATAATTAGCTTGAGTGAGTACATGTCAGTATAATAAGTGTAAATAATCTTCTAATGCTTTGTATATACATTGTAAGATGATATTTGTAAGTAGAATGATGAAATGATTGAGCTCTGAAGAAGAAGATGTTTGCTCTAAAAATCTATGTAAGTAATTCTAAAGATACTCTGAATGATCTATGACTATGAAAATGACCTAAAGTACACTTGACAATGATTGAGCATGAGAGAGGTTGTTTTAGTTCATTCATAAAATGTTCAAGACCTTGTAATTGAATAAAAACTCATCTCTGAAGATATATGTTTGAAGCTCTGAAGATGCTATGAAGATCCCAGTCCAGCTTTAAAGATCTATAAGTAGTTCCAAAGAAGTTCTATCTATGTTCTAAATAAGGGTGAGTGTATGAGGTTCATTGAGAATACATAGGAGGAATTATAACATAGGTGGTTTCTAATGTGAAGTCTACAAGGTGGCTAACAGGTTAGATTCGAGGCCTAATAAGACTTGTTAGTTAAGGATTAGAAAGTAAGAAGAGAGATGGTGGATAGATAAGATAATCAAACTAGTTTCCATGGCATAAGTGAGAAGGTGAAAATTTACATAGGTGAGTCAAGATATTGTATGTGCATGAATTTTTAGATCAAGTTTTGCAAGAAAAGGCTTGAAAAATGGTTTCAAGGTTTCTTGAGTGCACATAACAAAGAGTTGTATACCCAGGAATATTTTCTCAGTGATCATTAACATGTGTAAATTATACATGAGAACATAAATTATCCATGATAGATGAGGAAGGGTTATAACTCAAAGTTCCAAGCATTGGTTTCTTGAAAGAGGAAATAAGTTTGATAAATGATCGTTAAGACTAGAAGATGGTTTAAACCCTCATTAAACACTAACAGTGACCCAATGTTGAAGATATTATTATAAATAGATTAGAATCATTTGATATGGTTATAAAATTCATTGGATGTTGAAATTAACTCTCCTTGTTATATCCAAGTATGATTGGTTTCTTAAGTGAGTGAGAAGACCCTAGAAGAAAGTGTTTATCCTTTGGAGATTTATTGTAGTAGATAGAGTTGACCAATTCAAAGTTAATAAGTGGATGAATATAAAAGTGTGATACTTGTATTTATTTTTCATAAACATTTTTGGATAGGTTATATATCTTAGGTGTGAAAATATAGTGATCCAAGTTGGCTAGTTGTTAATAGACTTAGTGGTGAAAACAATAAGAAAATTAGATAGAAGTGAAAAGGTGTTTCTTGATGTGTTTTCATGTGAAAGTGATTCATTGAAATGAATGATAATGATTTTTTTTCTTGAATAATCTATCCATGATTTTTAGAATCTTTAAAGTCTATGTAATAGGTTGAAACATTGAAGACAATATGGCTTATCTAATTGAGTAGAGTCTTAGAGAGAAAAGTTCAACAGATTGGTCTATAAGACAAATAGTTTTCATTATATATCATAATATGATTGATTAAGGTTACTATAAAGATGTTATAAAATAATTTTCATGCAATAAAATCCCTTGAAGATATTCAGTCATGTGTCAGATGTTCATGTTTCCTTAATTATGTTCTGGAGTCAGTTAGAAGCTTTAATTGAACATCTTGCAGAGAAGTGTTTGAGCTTGTTTACACTAATTTGAAGCATTAGATGAAGTTGGTGATAACCCTAAAGTGATGATTGATTTTAATATGTAATTGGTTTCCATTATTGTTTTTAAAAATTGAGTATATTCCTCAGTTGTTCAAAACAAAGTTTTTTTACATATTCATAGGCCTTTTATATGTAGTGATTTGAGTAAGGGTTCAAGTGGTGTTTGGACCTAAAAGGTATTATGGACATAAAATAAAGTTGGATAATGTCTATTGGAGTGGTGTATGATATGTTCTTTCCATGTTAGGTTTTTTTATATGCTTCAATAAAGATCAAATGGTAATGTGTTGTTAATAGGAGCTATTAGGTCTCCATAAGCCTAAAATAGGAGTAAGAGCTAATTGATGTATGGCTGAACTATTGTATTGATTGATTAATGATTAAGGAATGTTATTTTAATATAAAAAGACCTATTAATGAATGATATATGTGATTTGAATGTGTATCTAACTCATAAAGATATGATCAAGTGATTTGTATAAAATCAATGCAGTTTAGGCCTATTTGGTATGCTTAGAGGATGTTAAGTGTGGGAGAGTAGAAGAGGATAAGTGAATGATATAGATCATTGGTGAGAAGAATAAGGCCATTCAAAACATCATATAAATGTCATGAATATATAATATAAGTTATGCATATGAGGATCAAGGTCATAAGACCTAATCAAGCCATGAAGAGGGCTAGTTGAGCTAAGAAGCCTAAAGGTCAATTTGAGAGGGACTTAAGTGACTGAATAGATAAAAGAGTAGATCATCATCTATTGTATAGAAAAAAAGGTTTTATAAATGTGATAAAAAAATCAAGTGGATGAGCTACTGCTAAGTCATCTAAGGGGTGGCACCTCCTTCTAATTGGGTGTTTGCTAAAGCCTAGATGAGTTTGTGTTGAGCTAGTTGTGGTTGGTGCTCCATATAGAGTTGGTGCTTCACTAAATATTGATCTTTATCTTATAGGACTATATTCGATTTACATAATCAGTGGGTTTTCTTCTACTTGAGGGTTTCCCACATATATGTTGTGTTCATTTGTTTTATGCTCTTATGATTTTATGTTTATGCTTGCTAAAATGTACATGCTTGTTAGAATGGTTCATCAAATGATTAAATAGAATTGAATGAAAAGTTTTGAAGATTGATTCACCCCCTCTCTCAATCATCTTATTTCTAAGATTTATTCATTTCACATTTCCAATGTGACTCTTCCTATTACTACAAGAATTGATAACTTATTGAATAAGATAAAAACATGACACCTATGCTAGACACCTAAAATTAATAACAGATATGTACAATTTGGATAAAAAATTATCAAAAGAAGATATTTTTATTAGTTATGGTTTGTTTTGAGTAAAGTTTCTAAGGGTTTATATTTTTCACTTTTGAGACTTAGTTGTTTATATCTCAAACTTGAATCCTGATGGTTATATATTTATTTACATGTCTCTAGGCTCATTAATGATCAAATTGAGGATATGTGTAAAGATATTGCAACCTGACATCCTTAGGTCCTATCATTACTTTTGCCAAGTCTTTCAATCCCTTAGTAACTAAGATGGTTCCATGTGTATAGATTTAATTTCCTCACTCCCTAAGGGTGGCTTGTGTGTCTTTGAGACTTTGGCAAGGCTCTAGATGAGAGATTTATCTACAAGTATCATGAACTTGTCTCACCAGGCCCATTCATGGTGAATAATGAATTTGGATCTCATTTATGTAATGGATGAACTGATAGCTATCACATGTCATGAATATGCCTATTAGGGATACATTGGCATCCTAGTTAGTAATATACATGATTAAATTTTATGGTTGTCTTTACTATCAAAACCATTAGGTCCCTTATTCATCGTATGAGCTAGAGGTGGATGTATGTCAAGATCTAGGGTCCCCACTTCATTAGAGAAACTATATACTTAGACCTAGGCACATGAACACCTAGACAAGTGAGTTTACACCATGTGAAAACTGTAGACATCCAATTCCTAACACCATTTGTGATGAAATTGTCAAGCTTAATTGAATTACACTCAAATGCACATTTTGGGTCAAAATCCACAAAACGTGCTAAATAGTTCAAGATTATCATTTATAAGTGCCAATTCAGGATAATTTATCCCTAAATGGGCAAATGTATTTTTTGTGATACCTGACTTTGATCAATTTACTTTGAGTCAAAATGATGATTTTGATTTTTTGTGCTCTAGATCACTCTTTTCTCTTAATTCATTAATACACATCATGCACCTTTATTATTTTATATCAGTAACATCCTAAATGGGAACACAGTCTTTATACATCTAACATCACATTATAATTCTTATCCAATCAAATTATGACCCAGTAATATGGTTTCTTGACCATTTTGATTAATTGAGGGCCAATTTCCAAATAATTGCACAAATGTTGATTAACCTTGTTTAAGGCTAATTGATCCAAATTAAGAGCTTAAGTGGATTTTCCATGAGATTTGTTAAATATTTATTTTGGAAATTGATTTCTATTAATTGCATCACCTAATGAAATCATCATATGAGGTGGCATCCATAAGCCACAAACGCATAAAATATCAAGATTATAGGTTTCCCATGCCTCATTAAGACCCTCCATTCCTCTTAAATGCTCCTCTTTACCAAATATTTATGATGGATATTTATGGATTTAATTCATGGCCACACATCTCAATCTTGAGATGGATGGTTATGGTTGATCCTGATCAATCTCAAAAATCTATAAATAGAGAGGTCATGAACATCATTTTTAAGCTTGATTTGTGAAAAGTTATAATTCTAAATTGTCTCCACAATCCTTTGCATTTGATCATTGATTTTATTTGTAAGTTTCATTTATAGGATAGTTTAGTGATTCCAACTTACGAGCCTAGGTTGTACAAGTAGTTCTTGAGATATTTCAGGAGTTAGCCACCATTGTTGTTGGAGACAATAGCTCGTGATCAAGGGAGAACATGTTTTTGAGCTGAATTTATATGGTGAATCCACTTGGGAAGGTAATATGTTATTGATTTATTTTGATTATTTCTTACTATTACTTATAATTCCTGCATGAATAGATAGGGTTAATTTGGTTTACTCTTTTACATTTTTCCTTTGATTTATTGGACTAATGTTTGAATAATCATTTTATCTAATAATCTCTATATTTTGGCATGCCCAATGGGACACACCAAAAAAAATTCTCAAAAAAGCTCTTTCAAGCAACCTACTAACCAATTTTATGTAGAATCTTGGAGTGAAGGAGTCAAAAGAGTGAAATTTTAAGTTAAAATTCTATTTTTATAATAATTGCATTTTTGTTCCTAGTAATATCAATTTTATTCTCTATTGCAATATCACTATTTTCATAGTAGATATTTTGTAAGAAAATCATTGTCCGACAAAAAGTGATTTCATAGCCCTAAATAGTGATATTATTCATCAAAATAAGGATTTCATTTGCCTAAATAATGATTTCACCAAAATAGTGATTTTGTGTTAAAACAATGATTTTATAACCTTGAGTAGTGATATTATTTTCTAGAACATCGATTTCATTCACCTAAGTAGTGATTTGACAAAAAACATTGATATTGTTGACCAGAATAATGATAATATTTTTTGGGTAGCTATATCATTGATTTGGTCAACAATTTTGTTTAAAACAATGATTTTATTTAAGCAACAATTTTGTAGGAAAATAATGATATTGTGTTTTCTATCGAACTAATCCATAATAATGATATTGTGTTTTGAAAATTTGATTTTGTAGGGAAAGAATGATATTGACCTGTAACATGATTTTGAAATAGAGAGCTTGTTTTGAGAAGTTCCTTCACTCATTTGAAAATTAGCTTCAAAGCTAAAGCACATACTAAATTTTTCATTGTAGGATAAAACTTATAATTTGTTAAAACATGTGTTTTAGACCTTTTTAAAAGTTTAAAATGGATTAGGAACCTTGTTTTGGTGCTTAATGAAAAGGTTAGATGCTTAGGTGAATGTTTTGATAAACTATGCTTTCAAAGCTACAACTTAAGATGAAGGGGTCAAAAAAACACCACTTAATATTTCATTTGGTGTTTAAAATTGAAGTCACTTGTCAAATTTTGTCTTCAATAGTTATTTAAACTTAGAATTTGATTGGATAAAAGAGGGACAGTGTATGTATGCTCTTCCATCCATCCCCTTTAGAGAAATTTTGGAATCAAAAGTGTCATCCTTATTGAAAATATGCCTAATCCAAGGCATAGAAAGAATGTCATCTAAAGCACTCCTCAAAAACTCATAATAGTTTGGGTGATCTTGAAATGACCCTAAAGTCTTTCTATTAGTCATTTATTTTATTGCATCTTAGCTTGTGAGAGGGACTTCATTACCTCTTACAAGTTCTATAGGGAAGCCTTGACCTGGGGTTTCATTTCTTGGCACTAACTTCAACCAATCCCACTAAGATAAGAGGTTTGAGAGGTTAAACTACCTTCTAGTGTTGGATTCACACATAGGACGTCTTTGTACTTTGAACATCACACTACACTAAGCAAGTGATGGATGTAGTGGATGAAAAAAGGACCAGACAATTTTTCAATAAGCCAAGTGATATGGACACCCAATTTAATTGTGTTTATTTTAGAACATGACATGAAATTAATTGGTTAATTGATCCCTATAGATGTTTGAAAAATTATATATCTTATACAAATTCCCAATTGATGTAGAAGTGTTATTGGTGCAAGATGTGACTCAAGGTCCATGCCATTATATTGTCATTTGAGAGAAGGTGGGTGTAAAAACCCTACTATATAATTCACATTTAATTTTGGATGAACACTTAAAATCCTCTCAAATGATGTATATAGATGGATTGCAAAAATATCATGCAACCTTGTTAGTTTAGACTTAAGACTATTATTTTTTCTTATTATCTTACTTGGTCTTGACTTGTGTCTAAAATTGATTGTTAACTCAATGAACTTAAACAAAACACATTGTTCTAAAAATTCTTGAGCAAGGGAGGCATTACCCTATCCAATTGGAAAAATTATCTTTTCCTTGTTCAAAATTATTATCAAAAACTTTGTGTCCTATTACCCACTTTGGCATAGTTACACTTCCCATTTGAGTCTAGATCATTTACCTAATTTTGTTTAAATCCTTCATTTATAATTTAAATTTGAAATTGAACCTTTATAAGTTTTAATAGTTGTGTTAAATTGGGTTTGCCATTTACACACTAAACTTGTTCTAACTTGTATTCAATTTTTCATTTGGATTGAGAGCCATTTATTAGACTCAAAATCATATTATCATCTTTGTAGACTTAAGTCATCTTGTATATCGCTCACTCTTTGAGTCCTAGAACAATTTTATCCCACTAGAATGATGTGGTGAAATTGTGTCACCCATTTGGTCCTAGCTTTGTACCTAGTTATTTGTGTATGTTTTTACGTCTTGAGTTGCTTAGTTCATATTGTTTTCTTCATAATCCATAGAGATTTCCTCTAATTTTCTAGGATCAATTCCTCATAGTTGAAAATAAATTTTATGATATAGGTGTATCAGAAAGATATAGGATTTGGTGTACTAGTTTTCACCTTGGATCTTTGAGTTACCTTACCCTCTTCCAATATTTATGATTTCAACTTTACCAAAAGTTGAGTATATTCATGGAACAAATATGATAATTGTATGTGGTTCCAAGCCACCCTCCATTTATAGTATCTCTGGTGCCTTAGTCATTTTTTTAGAAAAGGATCAAAATTCATATCTTATTTAAATGTTTACAAAACATTGTCCAAATCTTGCAAAAATGTTGAGAACACTCTTTTTAAACAATGACTCGAAGGAACACTTGTAATATGATTCTTTATGGCCCTAGTTGCAAGGTAGAACATTTTTATAATGGACATAAGCACTCTATCTTATTTTAGGATGTTTCCCTCTTTGGGCCTATCCATTGAAAACCAATCGCATATATGCCAGTTGTCATACATCATCCTTGTCTTTCACCTTTGATTTGTGATTTGCACTCAAAGGTTACTATTTTGGGGTATAATTCTCCTCTTTTACCTTGTATGAACAAGAAATATCCACAATGTGTGAGGGTTACCATTTTAGGACCTCCTAATTTGGTTTACATAAGCAACCAAATTAAGAAGTATCTAGTCATTTCCATTTTAGGACCTCCTCCTTTGGTTTGAAAAAATTAACCAAACTAAGAAGCATCTAGTCATTACCATTTTAGGACATCCTCATTTGGTTTTCACAATCAACCAAAATAAGAAGAATCCAATCATTACTATTTTAGGACCTCCTCCTTTAGTTTGCACAAAAAACCAAACTAAGAAGCGTCTAATCATTACCATTTTAAGACCTCCTCCTTTGGTTTGCACAAGCAACCAAACTAAGAAGCATCCAATTATTACCATTCTTGGCCCATCACCAATTTTTTATGAACCTATTGTTGAAGAACCTCCATTTGATGACCTGGTTGTGTTTGATCCATTCTTCAATAGTCTAATTTTTGGAGAGTCCATTATTGAATCAGAAAGCATTGTTCTTGCTAAACCAAATGTTCCCCACTTTATAAATTTTGTGTTGATATTTGAGCTAGAATAAGAACCATTACATCTTCAATAGCCATCTTATGGGGACCAAAATGTGTTCAAATTTAATTTTTTGAAAATAAATATGAACTAAAACCATGATGTTATTGTCAAAACACCCATTTGTGACAAGTCAACATGTGATAAGTTACCTATTCATATTTTACCTATTTTTAAAGAGCCTCATCTCCTTGACAAGCTAGTATTTATAGAGTTATTTCTTGATCTTTTTACACTCATTAAGGAGTCTCACTCTGATAGACATGAATATTTTGAGACATCCCTTCAGTGGTTCCCTCTCTTTTAGGGGCTTCACTTAGATGAGCTAGTTTATGTTGAACCCTTCTAAGATGAATTATTTTTTATTGAGCCCATTATGCCATCATAGGCCATTACTTGTCAAACATTTAGCATTCAATGGAACATTGAAGAAACAACCACATCAGATGAAGAATTAAAATTAAATTCAAGTTCTCTTTTTGAACTAACATCAGATTTAGCATCAGAAACATAATCAATATCAATTATAAAATCATATTTAGAGTCCCCTAGTTTAGAATCAGATTCAAAAATAGATTATAGTCATGGTTGTTACAAAATTGGTTACACTTGTCTTGCAGATCAATTTGAATATATTTGTGATCCTTCTATAGTTTTTGAGGATAATTACTTTAGCATCGACACAAGTTATCATATTATTTTCTACAAGCATTATGCTACCTTTCATCATACCACCATTCTTACTACCTAACATATCTATTATATTAACATTCTACCTCCCAAAAATGTCGATTGGGACCGACAAAATCACACTTTTTTGAACTGCATCCATGGTGACAAACAATTTATAAAATTTTATGGGGGCTAAGACCACATTCATTTAGAAGAAAAATCTTCTAGTGAAACCTTTTTGAAGGTGTTAGGGGATACACAAAGATCAAACTCAACATCTTTTACTGACACCTTTTTGAAGGCACTAGAAGAAAATCAAAGTCAAATGTTAGCATCTCTTCATCAAACTTTCTCAGAGGTGTTATGGGATGATCAAAACAAATTCATTAGTGAAAACCTCATCGACGCACTAATAGATGAGCATAAAATTTATTCACTATTTACTTAAGATATTATTCAAGATCAAATCAAAATAGCTTCCAATCTATAGCATAATCAGATGGGAGTTATTCTCAAGATCAAGAAATAAAAAATATGGTGGTTATATCAAGCACATCTTTAGAGGTATTTGACCCCACCAAAACCAAAATTATGTCAAATATAGCATAAAAAACATTGCATGTGATTGAAAGTCTTGATCTTCATTTATTTCCCATTTATTATACATTCCATTATCACCCACCCATTTATTACCCACTTAAATCATCTATCACTGGTAGCACTTTCCTTTGTCAAGGCTATAAGGATATTATTACACCCTTAACCATTGGTGTGTTTAGGGATATGTGTGGTTAACATATGTCTTACATACCTCTTTTAATTGCTGGTTACATTTCTCTATGTTCTTAGTTAGATTGGCCTATGGAATAAACTTGGCTAAGTAGACTATATATATGAGGTAGTTGTTAGTCTTTATGCATTATGCTAAGTATTTTGCTATTATTACATAGTTGTGGAGGTTTCCCCATTAAAGTGGCTTTGATATATTATCTAGTATTGTATTTTGCTATCAATTATCATTATGTGATATCTCATATTTGCTTAATCTTTGTAATATAAAATTATTCTATGTGAATATCTAAGTAATTTCATTACAAGTGGTATTAGAGCTTTGATTTGGGAAAGTTTCTTGTGAAATTGTTTTTGAATATAGTGAGGCATGGATTTTGGGAGTCATGAGAGTGAATAGACATAACTTGCAATCTGAGAAGAACTAATTTTTTTAGCAGTGCAGTATTGCTCGAAATGCTTCTTTTAAAAATAATAATAATAAAAAAAGTGACTTTGGGAAAAAATTTCCTCTTACATAACTTAAGTCATTGGATTCATCTCAGTGAGATAATCATTATGGTATATTCTATTAGTACACCTTTTTGGTACCAAAATGTTTACCCGAGTGCACAAAGGTAGTCATTAGATTCATCTTGACAAGGCAATTACAATGGTACCATTTCTTGGTACACTTTTTTGGGGGTCAAAACCCTCCCAAGGTTGGTATATGGTAGGTTTATGTACTCAAGAAAGAAAAGGGGGTAATAAAATACTAAAACTCCTACTGATGACATGGATTCTAGAACTTTAGATTCAATTATTTCTTAGTTTCAAGTAAACATAAAGAGATTGGTGAGGCATGATGACTTTATTGTAGTCCAAGTTGATGTTTCAAGGATGCATAGAAAGATTAATGGGGTTCATAATGAATTATAGCATATCACTATGCAATTGGCTGCCCTTACATCTTAGTTTTAGCCCAACAACCCTCCACTTTAGCATTCAAATCCTCCTCTCAACAACTCCCATGCTGGTATGAAACTGATGTTGCCAAAAGTGGACATGTGTAAGTTTAATGGTAAGGATCCTCTCACTTATATTACCCAATTTTAAAATTTATTTAAGCTACATCATATCCCTAGTTCTTAGAGGGTGATAGTGACATCCTTGTATCTAGAAGCTAAACAATTCATTTGGTATCATTGGTTATGTGCTCAAAAGAAATAAAATGGTGCTCCTATTACCTAAACTATTTTCACTGAGGAGTTATCACTGTATTATCAGAATAATGTCTTTGAGAACTATTTTATCCAATCCACCAAGTTACGATAAAGAAGAACTATGAAGGATTATATTCATTAGTTTCAGAATCTCTCTTTGCAGGTGAAAAATATCACTAAGAAAAATTTAAATGATCTATTTTTGGATGGCCTCAAAAATAGCATCTAATTTGACGTTCAAATATTTAACCAAACATCTATAGTAGAATCTATCCCTAAGCCATGCATGATAGAAGAAAAAGAGATGGTCAAAAGGAAAAAAATCACTACTAGTCATGATCATAACTTTTTTTCACCATCATTTCAATAGCCCACCAGATTAACATAATGACAAATTGAGGAGGAGTGAGCCAAAGGGGTGTGTTATGGTTTTGACAAAAAATAGAGGAAATGCCATCATTGTGTTGAAAAGAATTTATTTTACATTAAAGGTGCTAATGATGATGAAGATGATACAAAAGTATGTGATGAGGATGTATAAGTTCCTGAGGAGGAATTTGAAGAATCTCAGTCTACTATTTCTTGTCATGCCCTTTCAGGTATTAGTACTCCCCAGAATATATAGGTGATGGGTTTCCTTAAGAAATATAAGGTCACTATATTGATTTATTTTGGGATCACACACAACTTCATCCATAGTAAGTTGGTTGCTCATTTAAACTATTTTATTTATCCATCTCTAGAATTTAGGTTATGATTACAAATGGTGGTACTGTCACCACCTGTCTAGGAAAATGTCATAGTATTAAGTTGGCCATGGGAGACTAATTATTGGATTATCCTATGTTTGCTATTCCCATGGGTGGAGCTAATATTATTTTGGGAGTCTAGTGGCTCACCACTTTGGGCACTATTGAGATGAATTTTCAAGAATTATTCATGTGTTTTAATTCTAAAGAAAGAACATTTGAGCTAAGAGGATTAAAGGCTAAATCTCCATAACTTTTTAGTTCCCATCAAATGAAAAAGATTTTCTAAAATGCTGAGGGATTTGTAGCTTGCTTATTTTCTATGGAAGTATAACCAACTCAGCCATTTCCACCTCTTGATCTACAACAAATAATTGATACTCATTCTATTATTTTTGGACACATGTCAGAAGGAATTACACCTAACCACACACATGATCATGCTATCACACTTATTCCTAGTAGTACACCACCCAACATAAGGCCATACATGTATCTTTATAATGATTCGAGCAACAATTTAGGTGACAATTCGGGTGACAATTCCATCCCAATTGATGACAAAACTTTTGGGAGCCATAACTTTTGCACCGTAGCTCTAATTGACTCACCGTTTGAACCGTTGGAAAGATAAGAATGTGGAGAAATTTTTTAAATGGAATTGAGCTAGGATAAATGAAGTTTGACCCCTAAAAACCCAATGGAAGTTCCCCAAATTTCAATTTTAATAGTGTAATCTAAAAATAGTAAGTTTCTAAAAATAGTAATTTCTTGAATTCTGTATTTTTTTAAATCTTGGAAGTCAAACCACTTAATCTCCCTTGAGATTGGTGACCTTACACATCCTTCCTATGATTTCAAAATGTGTATAAATGAAGAGGTAACCTGAAATGTGAAGGCAGACATCTCTTCCCAGAGATAAGCATATATTTGCATTGCGATCTTGAGTAATACTACATCTCTTCTCAAAGAATTAATTATTTGTTATTTATATGCTATTGAGATATTTATCAACCAAAAAATTTGAGTTTTGGATTATATACCCAGAAAAGTGAAATTGAAAAGATGGTACAAGAGATGTTGGATATATGAATCATTCACCATAGCCAAATCAAATACTCTTCACCAATTGTCATGGTGTGAATGAAATATGACACCTAAAAGATGTGCCCCAACTATATAGAACTCAATAAGTACACTATCAAAGATAAGTTTTCGATTCCTATCATTGATGATTTTCTAGATGAATTGAATAGTGCTCTTTATTTCACCAAGTTAGATCTACATTCTGGGTATCATAAAATCTGGATCTATGATGAAGACATACCCAAAATTACTTTCAGGACTAATGAGGGTCATTATGAGTTTTTGGTTATGCTTTTTGGTCTAACAAATGCACCATCTAATTTTTAGAGTTTGATGAATACTATTTTTAAGCTATTTTTGAGGAAATTTGTTCTAGTATTATTTGATGATATTTTCATTTATAATATGAATTGGGAAGACCATTTACAACATGTAAAGTAGGTACTCTCCATTTTGGAGTGAACTCAATTATATGACAAACCTTCAAAATGTACTTTTGGGGCTAGTGAAGTTGAATATTTGGGTCATCTAGTGTCTTATGAAGGAGTGAAAGTGGATCCTAAAAAAATCCAATCAACGGTGGAATGGCCAATTCCTAAGACACTCAAGCATTTTCAGGGATTTTTAGTGCTTATTGGTTACTATCATAGGTTTGTCAAAAATTATGGTAGTATTGCAGCCCCACACACCTGTTTATTAAAGAAAGGCTCCTTTTAGTGGACTGATGTAACTACCCAGGCATTTGAACAATTGAAATTGGATATGTGCACTACTCCAGTATTGGCCACACCTAATTTTTCTAAAACTTTTATGGTTGAATGTGATGCATCTGGGTATGTTATGGGTGATGTGCTCATGCATCAAGGAAAACCACTTGCACTTGAAATTCATCAACTAAAGGCTAAAAATCAGCATAAGCCCATTTCTGAGAAAGAAATGATAGCCATTTTGCATGTAGTCAAACAATGGAGACCTTATTTTATGGTTCATCACTTTCAAGTAAAAATATATCATGACAGTCTCAAATATTTTTTAGAATGAAGGTTGTCATCTGAAGAACAACAAAAATGGGTAACTAAGATGTTAGGCTATGAATTTGAAATAGTATACAAAAAGGAAAGGATAGTGTGGTGGCAGATGCACTATACAAAAAATATGAATCAGTTGAGTCAATGCTATGTGCCATAACCATTTTGTAGGTAGATTGGCTAGAGGAAGCATGATTAGAATGGGAACATAATTGTACTACCCATGATTTGATTCAAAATAATCATCAAGGTTTAGGTGGATTTGAAAAATTCACATGGAAAGTTAATGCATTATGGTATAAACATAGATTTTACCTATGTAAGAATTCTCTTCTTAAATAAAAAATCCTTTAAGAACTTCATGTAAATCCAATTAGGGGTCATTCAAAAATTTTGAAAACCTATCACAGAACCAAGCAAGATTTTTTAGGGAAGATCTCAAGGGGGATGTCCAAAAATATGTGGTTGAATGTATGATTTGTCAATAAAAAAAGACAAAACCAAAACCCCAGGTCTTTTACAACCTTTATCCATACCTAGCTAACATTGGGAAGAGGTGTCTATGGATTTCATTATAGGGTTACTAAGATCTGAGGGTCAAAATATTATCATGGTTTTTGTATATCATCTTCGTAAGTATGCTCATTTTTGTTCATTATCCCAACCATTTTTTTTCTAGTACAGTAGCTATTGCTTTTCTCAATATAGTTCAGAAACTGTATGGGACCCCTAAGATCAATGTTAGTGATAGCGATCTCATTTTTATTAGTAATTTTTAGACTGAGTTATTTACATGTTTGGACACCCAATTTGCTCGTGTTTAATCCTATAATCTTCAATTTGATGGATAAACTAGGGTAGTCAACAAATTTTTGGAAGGATATCTCTATTGTTTTGTTTTTGATAAATAGGATAAATGGGTTCAGTGGCCACCACTTTCTGAATGGTGGTATAATACTTCTATTCATAGTTCTTCCAAAATGTCTCCTTTTATGGCACTATATGTATGCCACCTAACATCCATCACTTCAACCTTGAAGCTCTGTCCTAGGGCCCATACAGTTGAAGAACATATTCACCATCAATAGGAGGTCCTTGTAAGTTTGCATGCAAATTTAGCTATGACCCAAAATCACATGAAGCAATAGGTAAATCAACATAGAAGTGAGAGACATTTTGACATTGGTTATTGGGTCTCTATTCACTTATAGCCATATAAATAGATGCCATTAAAGCAATAAAAAAAGGATAACAAGCTATCCCCTTAGTATTATGGGCCTTATTAGATCTTGCAAAAAATTGGCAATGTGGCCTACAAGTTAGAATTTCCTTCTTCCACTTGCATACACCCAGTATTTCATGTATCATGCTTGAAGAAAGTCATTGGACATAGACTTGCCATTCAAATAGAATTCCTAGAATTGGATAAGGAAGGTATACTTTTTCTTGTTCTTAAGGTGATCCTTCAAAGGTACACCAAGAAGCTACGTTCTAGAGCAATTATAAAGTACCTGATCAAATGGAAGAATATGCCACTTGGGAGGATGAAGCATTTGTGCAATAGCATCTAAATTTGTCACAACATTGAGGAAAACATTATTTTAAAGGGGAGGTGCTTGTTACACCCTTAGCCATTAGTGTGTTTAAGGATATGTGTGGCCAACTTCTAGCTTGCATACCTCTTTTATTTACTTGTTACCTTTCTCTATGTTCTTAGTTAGGTCAACCTATGGAATAACCTTGTCTAAGTAGAATATATATAGGAGGTAGTGGTTAGTCTTTATGAATTATGTTAAGTATTCTTCTACTAGTGCATAGTTTTGGAGGTTATCCCCTTGAAGTGGCTTTGTTATATTATCTAGTATTCTATTTTGTTGTCAATCATCATTATGTGATCTCTCATATTTACTTATTGTACACAATATAAAATCAATCGATGTGAATATATAAGTAATTTCATTATATATATCCTATCTTGGTGTTTGAAGGAAATATAATCGATTACCAATGAAGATCACAAACACATTATTAAGATCCATATCAATAACAAGGAGTAGATTTTATGCATGGGTGTTGGATAGTAACTTTATAACTAATCATTTTGTTTGTCTCACATATTGACTAAGATGTGCATTTCCATGTTAAAAAGAACAACAAAATCATTTTTCATTTACCATTTACCCTTTGAACATTGTCTTTGCCTAGTCTCTTGGGGGCAACCCCATAGAACATTTTATTATAGGCATTATTATACCATTGTGTTACATTTACCACATTATTTGAACTATATTGAATTGAGGTCCTTTGGGACTATGTAGGCAACACTCAATTTCTATTGAGGTTAACTCAACCACCCCTTTTCCATGCTCTTTATATTTTATGAGCAATTGATAAGTTTGAACACTCTAACCATTTTGTGAGCAACCTAAGTAATGATATCGCTATTTTATGAACAATCTAAATCAATCATCATTCAAAGGTAACCCTATTTGCCATTATAAATAATTATCTTTTGATCACTTTCATTATACCATTTTATTATAGCATTTATTTACTATTGACTAAGGCTTGATCTTAGTTAGTTTATCGATCCTATTTTGATCGTAGTTCCTTTGGTTCATCTTGCACTTTTTATGGGGGGATTCCAATTTAGTTTCAACAATTTTAGAATGTTGTGTTTAACGAAAATCTGTGGTAGTAGTCTGAAATTTGATCTAGCAAGTTATTTTTCATCTATCATTTTATTTGGTATCACTAATTATAACCGTCTATGGGTAAATTAGGTACAATGGCTTTTTATCATGCATTGATGCATCATCTATTCATTACTATTATCATTTATCTTGTAATTTACCTTTGTTTATGAAATTGTTGTGACTTAATAATTATTTCATCGTCTTTTATGTGGGAAAATATACTATGAGTTGGGATTATTTTGGGGTTATGAAGGTCATTCTCAATTCATGTAGAGGTCAACTCAGTCCCTCTTATCATATGCTCTCATCATATTATGAGCATTTTAAGTTAACACGCTCTTATTATTTCTTGAGCTGCACTGTTATGTATCTCTTAATCCTTAATCAAGTTGAGATACTTATAAAATTATAAACACATTCATAAAACATTCAAAAACTCAAAACCATTTTATTTGTGTTTGATTATTATTTTTATGTTGGTCTTTTGTTTTCCTATTTTACTTTGCTTCTTTATTTTATTTTCCAAGTACATCTTGATGGTCTACATAGATCTTGATTATTCATATCTTAATCTTATGTTATCAAGTTGTTCTTGGCTTGATTTTATACATTTTATTCTTACTTATGTCTTGATTGATCATATCTTGACTTTAAGTTAAGTTTATTTATATTTCTTTTTATTTTATTTATTTTTAAATGTAAATAGATATAACTCTAGTTTTGGTCTTTTTTTTACCATTATTCTTAGTTATAGCTATTCACATTAGAATCAAATCAGCACATTTTAAATACTATGTCATTTTATGTTATTCATAATTATTATGCCTAATTTCTTTTACTATAGCAAGAACTTTATGCTCAAGTTTCAAAGTCTTAAATGCCAACATCGCTTCGATGAACAATTTTCAAGAACACATTGCATAATCTAGGCTAATGATATGAAATTAGGCATCTAGGTATCATGCATTTTAGCACTCAACTCTATGCTTATACATGCATCTCTTCACATACACTGTGAGTCTAACCAATTCTTGGTTAGTTTTCATCATTCCTCATACCATTCTCTCCCAAACTTGGGTGAACTACATTGGCCTAAAGTTAATATTGGAACATGAGTCCATGGAACTATGTAGGCAATATCCACTTGTCTTATACATCTAAAGTCAGCTTGACCATATCCATTCTTCTTTGCATCTCTCTCATCACTTTTTTCTTTCTCATATTTTGGGTTTTATGTGGCTTTCTAAGCCATTACACCGTCGCATGTACATTTTCACCCACTCACTTTAACCTATCTTTTGGATTATATCCTTGAGATATTTTTTTTACCAATTACCCACACTAGGTCATAACATCTTAACCACATCATAATCAAATCAGCTCTATAGGGGTAAACCATTACTTATTCTTTATCAATGATCAAAATTATCCCTACTAGGGAAAACCTATTTTATCACGATCACATTTTCCCTATTGGGGCACCTCTTATTATCATTTTTTTAGAGACCACATTATTTTTTCCTCTAATTCCAATCTCTCCACACTTTTCCCATGATGGAAATGTTTTAGTGTGCAACCTATCTCAGGATTGATCAAGCTCATAAGTGTGTAATTTGTACTCTCAAGTTGGGTACATTTAAAGTGTGTCTCTTACATTTATGGATTGTATCTTTCCCATTCACCCATCTACTAGGGCCTATTATACTTCTAATTATATTCTGATCATTGATGGTAATCATGTGTATAAGCATTAGCTCATCTAGATGTGATCTACTCCATGGTTAATCTCTCATTGTCCCTCTCTTTTCGAGAGTCCATTCTTCTCTTTCATCCTAGTACATAAACTTGAGGGGGCATCATGAGTGTGTTCCAATTTATTCTTGACAACTCTTCTCTTTGAAAATATGTTGTTTCTCCTAAATGTCTCACTACACCTTCTCAAATATGGGGAAAATGTAGGCATCCAATTCCTCACACCATTTGTATTGAAATTGTCAATATTACTCAAATTACACTCAAATGCACATTTTAGGTCAAAATCCATAAAATCTACTAAATAGTTCAAGCTTGTCATTTACAATTATTGATTTAGGCTAATTTATCCCTAAGTGGGGAAATACATTGTATGTGATACCTAACTTTGATCAATTCATTTCAAGTCAAAATGTTGATTTTGCCTTGTGCTCTAGATCACTCTTTTATCCTATTTCATTAGTACACATCACGTACCTTTGTTATTTTGTGTCGACCACATCTTAAATAGGAACATGGTCTATATACATCTAACATCACCTTCTAATTCTTCTCCAATCAAATTATAAACTAGTAATATGACTTTATGAACATTTTGATTAATTAAGGGCCAATTTCTAAATAAATGCACAAATTTTGATTAACCTTGTTTAAGGCTAATTGATCCAAATGAAGAGATTAAGTGGATTTTCTATTAGAGTTATTGAATATTTATTTTTGGAAGTTTATTTCTATTAATTAATCACCTAATGACATCATCATATGGGGTGGCATCCGTAAGCCATAAATGCATAAAATATCAGTACTATGGGTCTCCCATGCCTCATTAAGACCCTCTATGCCTCTTAAATGCCCCTATATAACAAACATTTGTGAGGGGTATCTATGAATTTAATTATACAATTAGATTAATTCATGGCCACACATATCAATCTTGAGAGGGATGGTCGTGGTTGATCTTGATCAATCTCAAAAATCTATAAATAGAGAGGCCATGAACATCATTTTTAATCTTGATTTATGCAAAATTATAATGCTAAACTATCTTTATAATCCTTTTTATTTGATCATTGATTTTATTTTAAAGTTTCATTGATAGGATAGTTTAGTGATTCCAAATCATGAGCCTAGATTTTACAAGGAGTTCTTGAGATATTGGAGTAGTTGGCCACCATTGCTTTTGAAGACAAGAGCTCTAGATCAAGGGAGAACATGTTCTTGAGCTGTATTTGTATGGTAAATCCACTTGGGAAGGTAATATGGTATTTATTTATCTCAATTGTTTTTTTATTATTCATTTCAATTCATGCATGAATATATAGGGTAAATTTAGTTTACTATTATACATTTTTCCTTTGATTTATTGGATTAATGTTTGACAAATCATTTTATGTAATCCTATTTATAGAAACATCCTTATTAATATAGTCCTAGGATCATCCATGAATACTAGATAAATAGTAGATCCTAAGATGCTTGAGATGAATCCATGTGTTAGAAATATAAGGGCTAAAAAACATTCAAGATATATGGAACCTCATACCATGTCAAATTAGCTAGGGCAAGTGAGATCATACCACCTAGAAAGATATCATTACAATGGAGGCAAAGAAAACTTAGAGGACCTATGACCTTTATGGAAGATTCAAAGTGGTGAGGGGTTGCCATGTAATGAGGTTATGATAGGTGAAAAAAAAATTTGCATCCCTAAGCAGTAAAAAGTGGTTACATGTTGTGGCCTTCCCAAAATGGATACTTGTACTCCATGAAATAATTTGGGATTGAGTTTAGTGATTGTCACATCCTATTAAGGCCATCAAAGGTTTAAAAGCTAGATTATGGGTATATTTGTGTTATTAAAATAATGTTAAGATTTATCTCTTAGTTTTAAATGGATCATCACATATAATTCTAATAAAATCACATAATAGCATTGAATGAATTATGGAATGCACTCTAGGTCCAAGCAAATATTACAAAAGATAGAATTGTATTGAAGGAGGAGTGGTCTCTAACTTCATAAGATGTGGCCAATTGACAATCTTAAGAAGATCTTAATGGTATTCTATTGAGCATAAATTAAGTCGAATTAAATCAAAATGATCCTTGACACTTTGGTCATGATTATATTAGGACCTGAGTTGGCCTCAGGTGGACCTAGCTTATTAAGCTATCATAACCACCCATTGGTTTATTGGGATTACCTTCCCTGGATTGGCTATCTACATGATACCAATTATTTACTATAAGAAGTATTGGTTCATTTATAATTATATATATAATATAAGATCCAAACCCTTTTTTCATTTATTGCATTTCCTAGTTTTTGATAGGTAGTTTTCCCTTTTTTTGTAAGCTATGTTGTTCTAAGGTAGTTCTTCTACTATTCAACTGAGAAGGGTGAATCCCAAACATTGCTAATTTCATGTAACATCCATAAATTGAAATGTTTTGAACTTAATTTACATTTTCTATACATGCATATGGTGGTCTTGTCCCTCTTGCTTCATAGTCTATTTTTTCTTAGGATTTAGCACCATCTTTGTTTATGACTATGTGAATACTAGTCAAATAAAAGAAGCGTTTCATGGGATCTATCCAATCAAATAAACTAGGTTTATTTGCATTATAATAAAGAATCATTTATATTTCTCTCTTCATTTCATATTTTTATCTTTCTTTAGAACTAGTTAGCTTAGTTTAGAGTAATATAATTTGTAATATGTACTTACAAGTCTCATATAGATTACATGCCCTCTACTTGTCTAATTTAATGAATTATTCAACCTATTATATTTAAGCCAATTTTTAGTCAATGTTTAAGTAGTTTTTCATTTGCTCTTTTATTAAATTGACTACTAAAAACATAAAAACAAATGCATGGTTTAAAGTGTACCTATGATTTGGAAGGTTGGATACCTTTGATCTATCAAATTTTAGAGTTCCTTTTTGGTTAGGAAGGACTACCGACCAACATGAAAAAACTTGCAAAATATTTGATTAATAGAATAGGATAGTGGGATTCCTAGTGCTAGACTAGTCTCATGAAGTAGTGAACTTCATAACAAGGATTTCATCCTACTTATTTAAGCAATTAAGTGGATAAAATGGTAAAATAAATTACAAGATGCATATAATGACATAGATATGAAATTAAAATATTTTAAATTAATATACTTATATTTAATTAAGATTAGCAAGTGATCATGCTAATAGGATTTAACAGAATCTTCATCTTCTTATATAATTTATAATTGACCAGTGGTAGATTCTATAGTATGGGAAAACACAATGGTACCTAACCCTAACTCAAAGGTGATATCACTCTGATTGACAAAGAAAAGTTGAGGGATAATGGGTAAATCATGAATGGTAATAACTTCATGTGAGGTTCTAAGAAGTGTCATATATAGATAAAATCCATGGTTGAAGGAATAAATAATCAAAATTAATTTACATGTGCTAAAAAAATGGTCTTGTTGTAAATATTGTCATTGATGTCAAAGGTATAACATTGGTGATAAAGGTCCCATAACATTTATTGTCGAAAGGTGTTTTTAATATTCATATTTTGGTTAAAATGTGTTGATATTTATTTAATATTAACAAATATATTTTTGGTTGCATAAAATTCAAAAGAGGGCCCATGGAGAAGTCAAAAAGTCACAAGGTAAAGATAAAAGAGGAATGGGATGAATTTTCCCATGAAGAGTCATCTTGAGGAATTTTAAGAGTCTCCAAGTGAAGAGAAAAGAGGGTACGGTACATTTTTCCATGAAGAGTCACCTTAAGGATTTTGAAAGTTCACTAAGATAAAGACAAAATAGGAAAAGATGCATTTGCTTATGAAGGGTCACCATATAAATTCTCAAATACAAGGATTCAAAGGGCCATGAAAGTTTGGAACTATTTTCCATGAGTAGTGAATAATCACAAAGGGTGAATGCCAAAGGTCATTTGGAAAGATATAAGTAAATGTTTGAGAAGTCATTTGTAATATGCAAGAGAGTGCATGGTTTATAATTATTTTATATAAAAAAGAGGAGAGAATAGAAAGAGATATTGTAGAGTTATATCATTTGTTGAGAAAGAAACATTGAGAGATAGTTGTGTTTTATACACAAGAGGTGTTGGTGCTCATAAATATTTGTAAGGGGTTGGTGCTCTTATGAGTTGGTGCTCAGAAATAGTTATTGTGTTGGTATTCAACAAATGGGTTGGTGCTCCTATAATTTGGTGCTTGTAAAATTTATAATTTGAGTTGGTGCTCATTCTTATACTTGAGATTATTCTCCATGGTTTTTCCCACATTGGGTTTCCACATAAAAATTTGGTCTCTCTCTCTCTCTCTCTCTCTCTCTCTCTCTCTCTCTCGTGGTGCATGTTATTGTTTTATATTTATTGCATTTCCTGAATGTATGGTTAAGATAAGTTTGATTAAGTAAAATATTTATAAGATATATAATATATTGATTCACCCCCATCTTAGTATATTTCATGTTTAAAAATTGGTATCAGAGAAGGTTCTTTTGGAAAGATTTTTACAGCTTGAAGGTAGATCAGGGAAAGCATGATGGTTGGATCACATGAAGGTTTTTTTACAAACAAGGAACCTTTTTTTGATGGAAAAAATTATAAGTTTTGGAGCATAAGGATAAGGACTTATTTGGTTCCTCTTGGATTCAAAATTTGGAAAGTAGTTATGGAGGATTACAAATATCCATAGACACTTGTGATTACTTTGGTAGAAAATAAGACAACTAAAAATAATACTAAAGATTTAAATGATATTGTATGTAGTTTGTGTGAATTAGAATTTGTTAAATTTATGAAATATAAATATACTCATGAAACTTTGGTAAATATTTAAAATATTTTAAAATGTGATGGAAAGGTTCATCAAGCTAAGCTCTAAATTTTGAAAAGATAGTTTGAGAGTTTGAAAATGGAAGAAGAATAAAATATAAAGAGTTATCTTTTGCAGGTTGATCAAATAGTTAATCACATTCAAGGCCTTGGAGAAAAGTTAGAAGAATAAATGGTGGTGTAAAAGGTTTTGAGATCTATACCAATGAGATATGATGTAAAGGTTTTGGCAATCGAGGAGATGAAGGATCTAGCAAAGCTAAAGATGGATGAACTACATGGTATTCTTACAACATATAAGATATAGACTGAACAAGAAAACCCCTAAAAAAAGGAAGATACTTTCAAAACATTAAAGAAAAATAAGGATAGTATTGAAGAATAAACTGATAGATCTAGTGATGATGAAGATGACAATAAATCTCTATTTATCAGCAATCTAAAAAAGGGGAAATGTAAATATCAAGGAAATTTACCTTTTAAATATTTTAATTATGGAAAGATTAGACATTTTGTAGCTAAGTGCCTAGATAAGAGTAATGGTGATAGTGAATAAGTAAGTTCTAAATATAAGAATAATTTCAAAGGCAAATTCAATAAGGGATTCAAGAAGAAGAGTTTATAGAAGAGATTCTATTCATGACCATACATGAAGATGCCTCTACAATCAAAAGTACAAATGATCAAGAAGAAGAACAAGATGAAGTTTTTGTGAATCTAGAAGAAGAACTCATTTGTGCCTTAGAAGAATTAAAAGCTCTTGAGAAGAAGAATCGAAGATTTAAGAGCTAAATCGAGAAAAATGAAAAAGAGTCAAAAGAAATAATTGAAGATCTACATGCACACATTGAAGAAGCCAAAAATATTGAAGAAGATATAATATATTAGTTACAAAAGTAAGTGAAGAATTTTAAATGTATGTTGTTAAAGTTAACTCTTTAAAAGTAGATTTTGAGAAAACAAATAAAGCAGTCAATGATTCAAAATTTGAGAATAGCACTAATATGTTGAATACAATATTAGAAAGTCAAAGATCATTGTCAGATAAGACAGGTATCAAATTTGAAAAAGAGAAAGGTAAGGCCACTACGTTTAGAGATAAGGTTAACAAAGAAAAAATAAAGAGCTATGTTGAAGATCTTATAAAAGAGGAAATGAAAAAGGAAGAAGTTAAGAATACATAGGACATCTCAAACAAAGAAGGCTGGAAGGAGTAGAGCGACAAAAGGTAATTAGGTTAGAGATAGACAAATAGGTTCTATTTTTATGGTTAGTATTTTTACTGTAATGGATATGGTCATAAGAAAATAGAATCTTAGAAAAGGGCTAATAATTTTAGAAATAAGGAGGAGGAAACTCATGCAGAGTCAAGTAGAAGCCACAACTCTTTTGCTCCTCTATTAGGCTTTAATGAAGAGGCCATAATATGTTACAAGTGAAATAACCTTGGACACATAGCTTGATATTATAGAAGCATGTTTGAATCAGTCAAGAAGGACCATAGTTTCAAGGTTCCATTCATCAAGAAGAAATTTCAGATAGGTTCATGGTAGAAGAAATAACCTAAAAAGTCTATGTTAGTCTAGACAGCTTTGCATGCAAAAAATGAATAAAATACATAGTTCATTAATAGTGTATGTTTGAGTTACATGATAAGAGACAAGAAAAAGTTTATAATCCTAAATAATATCAATGGTGGCATAATGAAATTTGGAGACAATGCTACTTTCAAAATTGCCAAAAAAGGTACACTAAGTTTGGATAATGGTAGAACTAAGATTGAAAATGTTTCATATGTAGAAAGTCTTAAGCATAATATTTTAAGTGTAAGTCAAATATGTGATTAGGAATACACACTAAATTTTTATGCATAAGGTTAATAAATTAGGAGAAAATATTCAAATGTGTTGATTACAGATGCTCAGAGAACAAGTAATAATTTGTAAATGTTATTAGATCTCAAAGGTCAAAAATATTGTTTGAGTCAGGTTGAGGAAAGTTGGCTATGGTACAGGAGAATGAGACACATAAATTTTTACAATATTGTCAACATAAATAAAAAGTAAGTATCTAGAGATATTCCAAAGATTACAAAGCCCTCCAACACACTTTTTGAACCAAGTCAACATGGGAAGCAGGTCAGAAGATGATTCAAAACAAAAGAATACTTGACCACTCAGATGTTAAAACTTGTTCACACTAATTTGTGTGGACCTATGAGAGCTAAAATTACTCAAGGTGAGAAATATTTCATGTTGTTTATTTATGATTTTACACGTATGACTTGGGTGATGTTTTTGAAAAAAAATCAAAAGCTTTCAGCCATTTCAAAGCATTGAAAGCTTTTATTGAGAATGAAACTGATTTGAAGATTAAGTTCTTGAGAGAAAATCAAGGAAGAGAATTCATGTCAGATGAGTTTATTGATTATTTTGAAGACCATGGGATAAAGAGACATTATTTAACAGCCATAACTCTAAAGTAAAATGGAGTAATTAAGTAGAAAAATAGAATAGTTTAGCAGATGGTGAGGACAATGCTAAATGAATCTAAGATACTAGATAAATATTAGAGAGAGGTAGTTGGTATAGTAGTTCATATTCATAATAGAGAATTGTTGAGAGTCAATAGTGACAAGACTCCCTATGAGCTATAAAAAGATAAACCAACTAGAGTTAATTAGTTTAGAGGTTTTGGTAGTAGATGCTTCATAAAGAGAACCAATGAAAAATTGGGTAGGTTTGCATCTAAAATAGATGAAGTTATATTTATTGGATATTCTAGCAAAATTAAAGATTATAAATTTTATAAAAAATTAACCAAGAATATTATTAAAATTGTAAATGTTCATGATAGATGAACATGTAGCATAAAGAGCCAGTGATCTAGTGGACACTCACAAAATCATTAAAGAAGAATATTTTGAAGAGTTAGATGAAGATGAGAAGGAGAAGCAAAAGGAAACCAAGACCCCATTCAAATATGTTTAGAGAAGTCATAATAAGAGCGACATCATCGAAAACATAAATGAAGGAGTTCACACAAAAAGTATAATGGTAAGTGAATCTGAGCAAGTAAATTTTTCTTTGTTATCCAGAATTTAGCCTAGAAACTTTTTAGAAGCTAGATATGATGAGCATTGTGTTAAATTAATGGATGAATTTTTAAATTAGATAGAAAAGAATGATACTTGAGAATTAGTGCCTAGACAAAAAGATCAAAATATGATAGGAATAAAATGGGTATATAGAAATAATTTGAATGAAGATGGTGAAGTTACCAAGAATAAGGCAAAGCTAGTATGTAAAGGATATGCTTAGATTGAGGGTATAGATTTTGAAGAAACTTTTGCACTAGTGGCAAGACTATAGGCTATTAGAATGTTTCTTTCATATGTAGTGTTTAAAAATTGCAAAGTGTTTCATATCAATGTCAAGTTTGCCTTTCTAAATGGGAATCTAGAAGAAGAGGTCTACATTAAACAGCCTGAGGGATTTATTCTCTCAAATGATACTAGCCATGTATCTAGGTTGAAGAAAGCATTATATGGATTGAAAAAAGCTCCCAAAGCTTGGTATGTAAGACTTGATAAGTACCTATAAGATCAAGGATTTAAGAGAGGTTTTGTTGATAGTAATCTCTATATCAAAACAAAAGGTGAGCATCAATTGATTATTGTGGTATATGTTGATGGCATAATTTTTAGAGGAAACATTGAAAAGATGATATATATTTTTTTTGATAATATGCAAAAATAATTTGAGATATTTATGCTTGGAGAATTGTCATTTTTTTAGGGTTGTAAATATTTCAATCAAATAAAAGAATTTTCATATCTCAAAGTAAATATGCCAAAGAAATGTTGAAAAAAATTGGTTTTGAGGATTGTGCACCAATTGGAACACCAATGAATATAGGGAAAAAGGTGAGAAAGGATGAAGAATCACCTATTGTAGATTAATCTTTGTATAGATATATGATTGGTAGTCTTTTATATTTAAAATCATCAAGGCCAAATGACATGCATGCATTAAGCATAGTTTTGAGATATCAGGCAGCCCTGAAAGAGAGTAATATTTAATTGGTGAAGAAAATATTTAGATATGTCAAGGGGATATTGGATTATGAATTGTGGTATCTCATAGTTAGAGAATTCACTTTGGTTGATTATATAGATTCATATTGGGTAGGTTACTTGGATGATAGAAATAGTAAACGTGAAGGAGATTTCTTCCTCAGTGATAGATTAGTATCATGGCTAAGAAAAAAGTACAATTCAGTATCACTTTCTATAGCTAAATTAGAATATATTGCAGTGGTATTGTGTGTACTCAAGTTATTTGGATGAAGCAAACTTTGGAAGATATCAAGGTAAAATATGATGAACCTATTTCTATTTTTTATGATAACATAAGTGTTATTAATATTTCTAAGAATCCAGTGATACATTCAAGAACAAAACATATTCATATTAGATATCACTTCTTTAGAGAGTAGGTTATAGATTAATAGGTTAATATGGAATATATTAGTACTAAAAAATAGATTGTAGATATTTTCACAAAGGAACTACCAAAATACACATTCAAGTATCTATGGGAGAAGTTAGGAGTAATTTCTTTTACTTCTTACCATTGAGGATCAACATCAGTTGAGGGGGAGCTATGTGTTAGCTCCATGATAGGCCCATTGCCATTGATGTCAAAGGGGAAACATTATAGAAATAGGTACATGAAATAAGAATAGGTATAGGTATAGGGAATAGGAGTAGAAATAGGTACAAAGAATAGGTATAGACTGCTATAGTAAGGGGGAGTTATTGTATGTTTTTTTAGATGGTAGTATATGCAAGTTGGCATATGCAGTACAGGTTTTAAGATGTGGTAGTTTCAATTTAAGGTTGCCATCAATGAAAAAGGGGGAGATTGTTGAAAATATTGTCATTGATGTTAAAGCTCTAGAATTGGTGATAAAGGCCCCATAGCATTCATTATTTAAATGTGTTTTTAATTTTCATATTTTGGCTAAAATGTGTTGATATTTATTTAATATTAATGAATATATTTTTGGTTGCATAAAAGTCAAAAGAGGGCCCGTGGAAAAGTCAAAGAGTCATGGGATAAAGATAAAAGAGGAATGAGATGCATTTTCCTATGAAGAGTCATCTTGAAGAATTCTAAGAGTCACCAAGTGAAGTGTTGGTGAATTTATTTTCTTTATTGCATTTACTTATATTTATTATTTATTGTTTTGGTACACTAATTACTTATTATAATTAATTTATTATGTTTATTAATAATTTGCACCAGATAGGATAAGATTGCTTATCTAGTAGTTAACTTAGACACTTATCTTGTTACAATGGAGTTCCACTCCACTATTCAGGGTAAGATAGGATAAGATTGTTTAACTAATCGTCAACTTGTGTTGATTATTTACACAAGTTGGACACCTATCTTGTTAGTGTGGAGTTGCAGTCCACTATTCATGTAGATAAATATCAATTGAAATACATGTGTTGAGTGAGTTCCCTAATATTTATCATGCATGACTTACTCTATATAAGCAATGGCTATTTATGTATTTTATATTAGATTAATATTGAATTATCAGAGTAATTCATTAAGTTTGAGTTATTTATTCCTTTTTGTTATTATTTTAGATATATAGTTATTGTTTATTACTATTAATATTTTCTCTTATTTATGCTTTCTATTAAATTCATTAGATCCTGTAGCTAATTCTAACATGGCACCAGAGCTATCTTGAATCTATAGATTACTAAATATTCAAGTGAAAAATATCTAGATATAGGATTGGTTTCTTGATTTTGTATCTAGGCACAAATTGGAGCTTTGTGGATAATTTCTAAGCTCATCTTGAGTTTAGAGTTCCTGAGATAGTCAAAATCATATATAATTTTGTCCAAATTAGACACAGGTGGCAAAATTAGCAAGGGTTTGATTCAAAATCACCACCCCCAAATCTGGCAGGAACCTAAAAATTGAAGCATTTTTGAGAAAAACAAACCTCATGGTTACGTTTAGAAGGCATAAAAACCTACAGATCCATATAAAATTTATCAAATTTGGACACAATCACCCAATAAGACAAATTTTTTTTGCTCTTAAGTATGACTGTATGGACCATACAGATTGTACAAACCTATATATATAGATATATATATTGGGAGGCCTCATAGATAAGTAGGTAGATTTGAAAGGGCAACTTTGAGAGTCTACCATTTAAACAATGAGAAGTATTTTTGAGTGATTTTTTTTGAAATAGCTTAAAATTTCATACTCTTCACTATTGTACTTTTAGTTTTTTTCTATATTTTTTCTAGAATTCATATTTTTATATAGTAGCTCTTGACTGTCCTTATTTTTGTAACTTTAGAGGATCATAACTTTCACATATGACCTCAAATTGAGGTCTTATTTTTTTTAAAGTTAATATTTTTTTAGCACAACACATTGGTGCAATTTTTTTTATAATAACATGCATATTTTTCTAATTTTAGACTACAATTCCTAAATGAGTTTTTTGTAAACAAAAAAATTATAATCTAGCCTTGTAATTGCACTCAATTATAAAGTGCCAAAAATAATTTCTAGGTGGGATAAAATTAAGTAATTCAAGGGGTTTTGTGGTGTGTTCTGTACTTTGATTTCTACTTTATGATAGTTTATTTTTGATTAAATCACGGAGAATCCTAATTTATTAGTATTAACAACATACAACTACAATACATGGAAACAAAATTCTTGGAATTCATTAATGATGCTAGGATATATGCCTTAAATAACAACTCTTCTTACTCCACCTACTGATGCAAAAGAGATACATCACTTTCTCTTTGAAACTATTAAAGTAATTAAATGCATTAGATATTACATGTCTTTAGATTTGAATTTCCATCTTGAAAAATGTACAACTCTAAAAGAGGCTTGGGATAAATTATCATCATTATTTGTAAAAATAGATGAGGTTCATGGTTACCAAATTGACAATGAACTCATTATTTTAGATCCTTAAAATTATGCTACAATACAATACTACATCACTAAAGTCATAGATATTAGAGCAAAAATTTTTGAATTTAAAATTTATAGAAAAGGATATTCAATTAAATTTTAGTGCCTTACATAGATTAGGTCCTGAATATTCATCCTTTGTCTCTGTATTTTAGACTCATCAGCTCAAATTGGGCACATCTTATCAAATGCCCACCTTTGAGGTATTCTCAGAGATTCTAATGGTTGAAGAAGAAAATTTAATAGCTATGGGTCTAATCAAGTCATCCAAATCTCAAGCACTAGTTGCAAATTAACCTCAACATATGCAAGTTTTAACATTAGTATCAAATATAGGTTTAAGTAAAAAGAAGTAGAATAATCAAAATAAGTCATAGAAAGATAAGAATAAAGGGAAATAATATTCCTCACAAGGAGATTAGAAATCCATTAATAATAAAGGGGATTCACAAAAAAAGGACTGGCACTCCTTTCCCTTATTACAAAAAGGGGTTTCATAGTGAACAAGATTGTTGGAAGAAAGAGATTGAAGAACTTAAGGGCCTACTAAAAAAGAATAACATCAATAAATCCTCTTTAAAGGATTCTTCCACTCCTTAAAATTTAGGGAAAGGGAAAGATACAACACTAATTGTACTAGAAAATTCTCCCAAGTTATGGGTCATTGACTTAGGTGCTTCACACCATAAGGGTTCTGATCAAGAATAATTTTCTACATTAGAGCCAATTTCCTTGTCTCATATTCTCATAGGTGATGATTATAAGGTAGATGTTATAGGAAAGGTATAATTGATATTGATAGTGGTGTATTTGAGGATGTCCTCTATGTGCTAGAGTTATCAGTTAACATTTTTTCTATGTACCAAATAACTCAATTTAATACTGGTAAGAAAGTTGAGTTCACACCCGATTCTGTATCAATCAAAAAATTGAAAGATAATGCCTTAGTTGTAGTGGGAAAAGTCAATAATAATAATCATATTTATTCATTCTCCCACTTTGTGTCTTAGTCTTCCTCTACAACTTTTCTCTCACACAATGATATAGTGAACAAGTTATGGCATGAATGGTTTGGTCATTAAAACTACCATTATTTAAAATAGCTTAGTCATCAAGAGATGGTTATAAGACTTCCATAGATTTATTTTTTAGGGGGTGTATGTCATGGTTTTGCCTTAGGCAAACATATAGAGGATAAGTCTAATAAAGGGAAGACTTGGAGGGCTACATGAGTCCTCAAACTTGTTCATAGTGATTTAGCAGGTCCATTACCTACTTTGTCTTTTAGTAAAACCCATTATGTTTTCACATATATTGATGACTATTCCATATATACTTGGGTTTATTTTCTAAAACTCAAAAGTGAAGTATTTGATAGATTTCTAGAGTTTAACATTCTATCAGAGAAATAATTTGGGAAGTATGTCTAGATTATTTGGACAAATAATGGGAGGGAATATGTGAACAACAAGTTTGAATAATTCCATACTCTTGAAGGAATTGATCTTCAACATTTAGTTGCATACAAACCTTAGTAAAATGGTGTAGCAGAGAGGAAGAATAGATTCTTAAAATCAATGGCAAGTTGTATGATTCATGCAAAATCATTAATACCTAATTATCAAGAAAATGTGATTAATTATGCTACATATATATGGAATAGATTTCCTCATAAAAATTTAAAGGGGATAACACCTATAGAAGCTTGCTGTAATAGAAAGGCAGATGTGCATCATTTCAGAGTCTGTGATAGTCCAACATGGGCTCACATACCTTTAGAAAAGCATCATGCTTTAGAATAACAAAGCTAAACTTGCATATTTGTGTGATATCCTAATGGTGTTAAGGGACATCAGCTCATTAATCTAGATTAACATGAGCTTATTATAATGATAAGTGTTTACTTTAAAGAAAGTCATTTAGACTTGTCTTCTAACATTTCTCATTCTTCTTCCTTAAAAGAATTAGATAGCAATGATGATGATACTCCTAGTTCATCTACTCATAGGGATGATGAGCTAATACCACCCCAATAAGGTTTAGCAGGTCATGTTCCTCCCCCTCTAGATCCTTTCCCATTAATGCCTTCATGGGCTAGACAGACATTGGTGGATATAGATCCTCTTGTTAGGGATCTATTAAATAAAAGGAGAACATGATCACAACATGATGTACCATATTCTTACATTGTCATAGCTTCTGTTCTACTATATTTTCAAGAAGCCACAGGGATAGCTGAGTGGGATTCAATGATGGAAGAAGAGTATGTCTCATTGATTAGGAACAACACTTGGTATCTTGTTCCTCTTCCTAAGGGAAGAAAATTAGTATGATGTAGGTGGATATATTGAACTAAGTTTGTAGTGGATGGAAATATTTATAGGTATAAACCATGCTTAGTGGCCAAAGGTGTTTCCCAAGTAGAAGGCATTGACTATACAAAAACCTCTGTGTATGTTACTATGATGAATTCTATTCACTTGATATTAGCTATTGGTACAGCTTATGGTTGGGTTGTACATTAGATGGATGTGAAGAGCACATTTCTTCATAGAGATATTTATATGGAACAACCATAGGGGCACTGGTATGTTGCTTGAAGAAGTCTCTCTATGGTCCAAAACAAGCCCCTAGGGATTGGTATTCTAAGATGGACACATTTCTTCTCTCTGTTGGGTTGAGATGTCAATCAAAGTTGAATGTCTACGTTCTATGATAGGAGGATTCACTTTGTACTTGGTGCTCTATGTTGATGATCTCATTATTACAAGGAGCACAACATCCATCATCAGCAGTGTTAAGACTGCACTTCATGATAATTTTTCTATGATAGACATGGGATTATTGCATTATTTTCTTGGGATTTAGATATCACAGTCTTATTTTTTGATTACATTCTCATAGCTGAAGTATGCCATGGACTTGTTATCTTAATTTCACATCGCTGATTGTAGGCCTGCATCAACTCCTTTCTTATCTGGAGTTAGACTTGAGGTTCATTGTTCCACTCCCTTAGTTGATGATACATTATATTGCCAACTTGTAGGTAGCCTCATCTATCTAACTCATACATGACTTGATATTTCATATGCAGTTAGCATGGTTTCACACTTTATGTAGACACCACATGAGCTTCATTAGAGATCCACCAAGTGCATTTTGAGTTACATTTAAGCCACTATAAAATATGGGATTCACTATATAGTAGGTATAGGGTTAGACTTGGTGGGATACATAGATTCTGATTGGGCTAGTGATTATGATGATCATAAGTCCACTTTTAGTTATAGTTTTCACTTCACATCCAACCCTGTTTATTGGTAGAGCAAGAAACAAAATGCTATTGATCTTTCATCTATAGAGGCTAATTATCACAATAATGTTAATGCCATTACTGAGGCTATTTAGCTTTAAAATATTCTCACTGACCTTGGTGTTCCATTTTAGAAGCCATTAGTCATCTACTGTGACAACCAGAGCACTATCTAGATCTCAAATAATTTGGTTTATCATTAGAGAACCAAACACATAGAGATCCATATGCACTTTATTAGGGACCTAATTTAGGTAAAGATTATTGATCTTCAATATTGACTTATAGAGCAGTAGATTGTAGATATTTTCACCAAACCTTTCATTGAGAGCAAGTATCTTCACTTGTGATATCTTTTGGAGTTATGGGACATCAATTAGTTTTTTTTGGGGGGGGATCCTAGATCTTCATTTTGAGGAGGATTTTTTTCCTCTGGGTTTTCTCCTTTCCTCATCTATTTGTATAGAGTACCTAATATGGCTACACATTACCAAGACTCTTATCTGCATATCTCTACCTAAGCTTCACTTATGGGAGGTGTTGTGCATTTATTTACTTTATTGCATTTACTTGTATTTATTATATATTATTTTGGTGCACTAATAACATATTGTAATTAGTTAATTATGTTTATTAATAATTTACACTAGATAGGATAAGCTTACTTATCTAGTAGTTAACTTAGAGACTTACCTTGTTATAGTGGAGTTTCACTCCACTATTCAGGGTAAGATACGATAAGATTATTTAACTAGTAGTCAACTTACATTTATCATTTACACAAGTTAGACACTACTATTAATGTGTGTGTGTGTGTGTGTGTGTGTGTGTCTATATATATATATGTATATATATGTGTGTGTATATATATATATATATATATGTATATATATATATATATATATATATATGTATATATATGTATATATATATATATATATATATATATATATATATATATATATCAGTTAAACTACACGTGTTATGTGAGTTCCGTGATCTTTATCATGCATGCCTTGCTCTATATAAGTAATGGCTATTTATGTATTCTATATCAGATTAATATTGAATTATCAGAGTAATTCATCATATTTGAGTTATTTATTCATTTTTGTTATTATCTCAGATATATAGTTATTGTTTATTACTATTACTATTTTATCTCTTATTTATGCTTTATATTAGATTCATTAGATCCTATAGCTAATTCTAACATGAAGACAAAAGAGGGTATGTCACTTTTTTCCATGAAGAGTCACCTTAAGGAATTTGAAAGGTCACCAAGATAAAGACAAAAAAGGAAAGGATTTATTTACTTATGAAGGGTCACCATATGAATTTTCAAATACAAGGATTCAAAGGGTCATACAAGTTTGGTGCCATTTTCCATGAAGAGTGAAGAGTCACAAAGGGTGAATGCCAAAGGTTATTTGGAAAGCTATAAATAAAGTCTTGAGAATCCATTTATAATATGCAAGAGAATACATGGTTTGTAATTATTTTATATAAGAAAAGAGGAGAGAATAGAAAGATATATTGTAGAGTTCTATCATTTATTGAGAAAACAACATTGAGAGATAGTTTTTTTTTATACATAAGAAGGGTTGGTGCTCCTATGGGTTGGTATTTAAAAATAGTTATGGTGTTGGTGCTAAGTAAAGGGGTTGGTGCTCCTACAACTTGGTGCTTGAAAACTTTGCAATTTGAGTTGATGCTCATTCTTATACTTGATATTGTTCAATGTGGTTTTCCCCACATTTGGTTTCTACATAAAAATCTGCTCTCTCTCTCTCTCTCTCTCTCTCTCTCTCTCTCTCTCTCTCTCTCTCTCTCTCTCTCTCTCTCTCTCTCTCTCTCTCTCTCTCTCTCTCTCTCTCTCTCTCTCTCTCTCTCTCTCTCTCTCTTCTCTCTCGTGGTCCATGTTATTATTTTATATTTATTACATATCTTGAATGTATGGTTAAGAGAAGTAAAAAAGATCAATGTTAATCATATGAATCAACATTGATTCTAGTAAAAAAGGTAATACTTTGAAAACAAGAGGCTAAAGGTTAACTTAGTGAGATCTAAGATAGTATAGGGATGATAAGGATGCTTAATAGAAACCTAAAATAGAATAAATAAATATAAAACTATTGTAAATAATGAAATATACTTACCTTAATAGTGTTCCAAGTCTATGACAATCATGAGGTTGATATGCTAGTCTTTTGCCTTTTAACAAATGTTGAGAAGCTAACATGGCAATGTGTTTTTCCAAAATTGGGTAATCAATGATTTGCTAGTCATCTCAGAGGAATTATTTCAGCCTTTGAGATAAAAATCATGGTCATTTACCAAAGGCAAGTTTGGGAATAAATAGATGTCAATTCTATTGAATTGACATCGATCACAGGGATCATTATTATTTCCATCCATTTTATCAAAAGTTTGTTTTGATTGTTTTAACCATGGATTAAACTAAGATCAAAGTTTTTATATAGGTTTTGGACTATGAGGGAGGCTACTAGGGAGTTTAAACAATTTGTCTTTTATTGTATTTCAATAGATTTTTCTAGATTTATTGGTTAGGAGATAAAATAGTAATTAGTGAAAACTAATTACATGGGTAAAACAATAATTAGTGAAATTAATTACATGGGTAAAATGGTAATTAGTGAAAACTAATTATGTGGGATGAAAAAAATATAAAGGGGCCTAAGACATACATTAGCACAAATATATATTATGAAAAATCCTAGTGCCAACATTTGCCCCTTTTTGTTGAGCAATATGTAATAACCTGTCATGAGATAAAAACTAAGATAATTCCAATGCTACAAGTTTATTTGAGGAGGTATCCCCCTTCAAATTGATATCCATCATAGGATGATAAGGTGGTGATGGATTTTGAATGATGTGGTAATTGATAAGATAGGGATAGGATAGATACCATATGAGTGCCAAAGCTATGAAGGTAGCAATGGAATACAATTGTGAACTAACAAGATATGGGATTAAAAAATAGAAATGCCCTAAGTCAAATAAGCAATGGATTATCACAACTATGAATGAGTGAGATCAATCTAAGGAAATCAAAATAATAAATCCTAGGAAGGGCAAACCAAATAATCCATTATGTTTTGGACATGTATGCTACCTAGAGACAGTTGTTGTCAAGATGAGGTACAATTTTAGAATCCATAAGGGATATGTTCCTAAGGAAGTGTAATATTTTTAAAGGCTATGTGACAAATGCAGGGTCTATGTCCACTAGCTAGTAATCCAATGTAACAAATAACAAGATAGTTGTAGCAAAGTATATTATGTAGCCTTACGTCAAGATTGGTGGTATGCAAAAGATTTGAAAGTAATGCAACAAATATGCCAAATAGATCAAATTGACACTGATATATATGGATTGACATAGATTACACATAATACATATTGATCCATATAGAATAACTATCGATCACAAGATGATATATATATGTGTGAATTTGAGTAAATAATTTGACATTCATTTACTTGTCATGACTATTTATGGATGATGGAGGCTAGCAAGAGTGAGTAAAGGAGGATTTAGAGGTTACATAATAAGGTGAATTTTGAATTCTATTGAATTTATAAAAAAATTGGCATTTTTTATGTTTAATTTAAGATTTTTGTAATGGTAATATAATTGATAGGCATCGATGTTGATCAATATCAAATCAACAATGATCATCTAGGATCAATGTCAATTGATATCTAATTGACGATGATACTTAGGGATTGGAATTGATTCCTTATTAATCATTTCTAATTTAGTTAGGGATGATTAAAAGTTAAGTAATCTTGGAGTATAGTAAATTAATATATGATGAGGGATCTAAGATTATAGGCATAAACATTATTGATGATGCAAGATTAGATACCACTCATATTAGAGTGATTATGTGACTAGATGAAAGATGAAGATTATGAGCATATGGATGCCATTGGGTTAAGAAGGATACATCACTATCACTATGTGTATAGGGATTTGGGTCTATTGGTGGCTTTAATAGAGAGATGAGATATGGTAACATGGACCTTCTTATTGCCGATGAGGAAGATTATGATAATTATAGACGATATCTATCATATAATATAGATATAAGTGTAGGGAGTAGTGATTATACCAATGTATGAGAGGGAATGTCTAGTAAAACTAACATAACTTTACAAGGATGATGTTATGAATATTGAATTTATGGCTAGAGGATTTATTTTTGAGATATTATATGAGAAGGATGCAAAGAGGAGGTTAGTGATGAATATTATGATGATTGTAATTTATTTCTATCCATTTTTTAGTTTTAAGAGGAGGCTAATTTCCTTAGATCCTAACAAGTATTGTATCTAACATGTTAGAGCATCACAGTGTATTCACATGGGCCATGACCCTTTTAGCACAAGTATATAAGGAGTTAAGGGAGTGGAGGACTGAATAGAGATTTTGATTAGATATGAATTTTATTTTTTAGTGTTGGGCCTATGAACATATCAAAGTGGTTCACTCACTTGGCACTCCATGTGAATGATAACATTAGGTAGTTATAAGTCTGGGATTCCTTCAGTGGGAGGAAGAACTTGTGAGGACATTTATTAATGGGGTAATATACGACTTAGCCTATTATCAATGAGTTCTATGGGAGTTAGAGGATGAGATGCTATTTGGAGGCCATATGTGAGGTTTATGGCATGGCCTGGTGTAGAGGGAGAGTTAGTTAGGGGATAAAAAGACAAGTGGTTGTAGGGGAGGATAGTAGAACACCGAGAGTCTTTTTATGTTTGAGAGAGTTATGAGGTAGTTTTTCCTAATACTAGTTATTATAGATGTGCCATAGGTATACAAGTGAGATGATGCTAAGACCAAGATATTAGAGGTACACTATGTTGATCCATAGGTGGTACCTATGTATGAGACAAATTATTATATGTAGATGATGCCATATTCACCCTAACATACTCTTTATGGTGGGGGAACTAGTTATGGGAAAGATAGGAGAGGGTGGTACTTATTTGCTAAGAGGGAGTAGAGTGGAGATGGTAAAGGTAGAGGATGGGGAGTGTGTTGATATACAAGCCATTATTGTAGAGTGGGATACACTGAGAACAGAGTGCACTACATTATAGGGATAATTGGATACACTATATGGGTCTCTAATGGTGTTACATTCCATCCATGATACCCTACAGACCCAACTTGATGCACTATAGGAGAGCCATGATTAGGTAGCTTGAGATTGAGATAGGTATTGGGTAGAGGGGGATAGACTATGGGTAGGTGGTATGGGGGCTAAGGGTAGCCAACGATAAGAGAGGTAAGGCCAAGTAAAGGGTAGGTAGGGATGGTGAGACTAGAAAGAAATCAAGATATTATTATAGAGTTACTATACTGTGAGCAAATTATATTAGAGAATCTTCCTAAGTTACCCTGATATTCCACCTTTATAGTAGCATAAGGCAAGTTTTCATGATGGACTCATGGTGCATTAACTAGTATGGAGAGTGTGGCATAGGATAGAGATGGTAGAGATATATGGGGAGATAGGGGAGGGAAGGGACAAAGGTGGGGATAGAGGAAGGGGTGGAGGCAATGTGAGCATTCCTTTGAGTTGCATTTATTTCACTAAGTAGTTATATTTTACCTATTATACTAGCTAGAGAGCAAAATTATAGATATTTGTATTATGAGACTTGAGATTATGTAGATTTATAATTTATATTTATAGATCCATGATTTTTTGATTATGAGTTAACATTGTTATGTGATGAATTATATGATTGTGGATTTATATTTTTAGGTTATGTGATGATGTCATGTGATGTATTTTACTTTTTGACATGGTTATAGATTTATTATGTGATTTATAAAATGATGATTTATATTAAACTTTGCTTTATGTTTTTATGGATATTAATAACATGATAAGTTATAATGATTAATGATTAAACGAATTGAATTTAATGAGATTTTTGGATAGATAGTGATATTAAATGATGGATAGTTTGATTAAAATTGTTTAATTTATTAGCGATTATGAGAAATAATGAAGGAGGTTTCAAGACCCATCATTGGCTTTTACCCTAACCATAAATAGACAACTTGTTGCATCTACACTTGCATCCTTTATCCACTATTAATAAGTACTTTTAAAAACCTTATGTTAACTATGTTCATGACCTATTAGTTTTAGGAAGGGAATTTATATGGATTTGATTTTCACATGATACAGGTTGAGCCCTATTTTTTTAGGATTATATGTCTTGTCTTGTGATGCAGAGATTTTAGGCTAACCTTAAGGCCTTTATGTAGACTGATCAATGCAAAATGTCTACAACTTTTATGAAATATCATCAATGCAACAAGAATTCTTGGGATTCTTTTGATTTTATTTTTAGGGATTTTTAAAGGCATGTTTATAGAGAACTAATCAATGAGGGAATTTTTCTAATGTATTTTTTTAATTAAATAGCCATCCTTCGAAGGAGTGGTCTATAAATTTAGGATACATTCTTGCGAAGCTATCTTTCAAGGGAATAGTCTATGGTTTATGCCTTCTTATGAATAATTATCCTTTAAGGGAGTAGTCTACATTTTTTTCCTTTTCTTGATTTTTATAAAAAATTAGTAATTTGGAGTAAGGTAACCCAAGCTAATTTTTATAAATAAAACTATTGCATAAGACATTATTTTTAACCCCAAAATAAACCTATCAAGTGAGAGATTTATAGGAAATAAGGATTTAGGGATCCTTATTATTTAAGGTGGAGTTTGTCCATTTATAACATGCTATGAATAGATCTAGGGTGTTTGTATATAAGTTTAGGATAGGTATGATGTCAAATTTCCACATGATTCTTTTATCATTATTGGGTATTTTTAAAGGTAGGGGTGTTCATTTTTAAATCAAAGGAGAAGAATCTATGATGACTGTAGTTTATGTAAATATTATTAATAGTAGAAATGACACAATGCAAATAATTAAGAGTCTCATGTTCTGGTTTCCCTTCAAGAAAGGCCAAATGATATGCCCTAAACCCATATTTATGACTAATAATGTATGGTCCAAGACAATTTGGAGATAACTTTCCTCATTTACTTCTTTCCATATTCATGACATGATGATTTTATTTAAAGACAAGGTCACCAATATTAAACTCTCATTCTTTTAAATGTTGAGTATATGTGAATTTTATTCATTCTTGATATACACAAAGATGATCAAGGGTCATAAATCTATGCTCATCTAAGAGTTTGTGCTATGCTAATCACTCTGGATGATAGTCCTCCTGTAGAAATGATGTCTTTAAGAGAAATTCAAAGAGAAGGAATTTAAACCTTTAGAAAGAGAGGATGTTTTACACCATAGACCAAAGAGAATGGGCTAGTATCCATAGGGGTTTGAATTCTAGTTAGATAATCCCATAAGGTAAAAGGAATTTCAACATGTTAGTTATTACCAACCTTATTGATTACTTTTTTTTATCATTTTGATAAAGGGCATATTAAATTCTTCAACTTGTCCATTGGCTTATGGATAATATGGTGAATAAAAACTTACCTTAATGTTAAAATAATCATAGATTTTTTGGACTTAAATATTTATAAAATATTTCCCATTATGTATAGTGATATTATGAGGAACACCAAAGTGATAGATAATATGATGGTTAATGAAATAAATAATCTTATGTTCTTTGGTTGAAATAAGAGGAATAACACCCACCCACTTAGTGAAATATTTGGTGGTGTTAGTGATAAAACTTTGATGCTAGGAAGATTTAGGATTAATATGTCCTATAAGATCTAGACCCCACTAGGAAAATAGCCAATAGTCTCTTGATAATTATAATGCATGACTAGGGATGTGCAATAAGTTAGTGTGTTATTGAAATTTTAAACATTTCTTAACATATTCACAATAGTTTTGAATCAATGTGGGCCAATAATAACCTATTCATAGAATTTTATTGGCAACAACTAGGCCTCTAAAGTGTCCACCACATAACCCATCATGTGTTTCTTTTATTGTGAGGGTATCCTTAAAATTTTGGAGACATCAAAGGAGAAGACCATAAAATCCTCACTTATAGAGAACACGCCCTAGTATAACATAATGGGTGGTTCATTTTTGAAAAGAACATTTTCCATTTTTATATAGATCTGGAGGGATAATGACTTTATACAAATAATAAAATATTTGTGTGTGCCATAAATCTAATTAGTTTTCTTCCACATTTGTGGATATAAGTAAGATCAATTTTGGTATAAGAGGGTTGGCTGACCTTGTGGATCATGATAAAATGTTTAGATAACTAAGATGAAGATGGGATAAAAGAATTTAGGGAGGCCATGGTATCCCCAAATTTATTGGCTGACTAGGGAGTGGCTTGAATGGCATAGTGATCAAAGGTGGATAATAAGTGATTTGACAATATTTTATAATTATAGAATATGCCATTATTTCACTAATACATGCCATTTATTTTATTTACCACCAGTTAGGAATACCCATAGATATTAAGCGACCTAATGCCTAGGGCTGAAGTAGTTTGGAGACTAATGATTAAGGATTCATATTCTACCATATTGTTAGTGAATTCAAAATCAAGTTTGAAAGACAAAGGTATTAAAATGTTTCCATCTTCCCTCCCCATACTCACATTTGGTTTCATCAAAGAATAAAGTCATCTAATATGTAGGATCTCCCTAGGATGTGAAGTGATAGATTCATTGGGGAATTCAAAATTAGATGGTTGATCACCTACTAGAGGTGCTTCAACTAACTGATTGATGATGATTCAACTAACTTTTAATGGAGAAACTCTAGGTTAAACTCAGTGAAAATCATGAGCCATCTATCCATTCATTGATTTTGATAAGGCTTCTAATGCATAAACTTAAGGGGGTTGGTGATAATAATTATGTAGGTTTTATGATTAAGTAGATAATGGCAAATATTAGAATCCATAAAGACCAAATCCAATCATAATATATCTACATGTGTATAACATGTTTCATATTCAATGAGAGCATGACTTATGTAATAAATTATCTATTCTTTATGGTTTTCATCACAGTGGGCAAGCATATCACCCAAGGCATGACCTATGGCTGAAATATATAAGAATAAAGGTCTCCCCTCCTCAGGATAAATAACAACTAGTGGGAAGAGGAGATATGAATTGAGAGATTTGAAGACCTCTTGATGATTAGAGTTTGAAATGAACTAAGTATCCTTCATTAAGAGGTGATGGAATGGTTAACATTGATCGAATAGTTAAGAGATGGAACAATGAATAGACTATAATTTTACCTATAGGCTAAAAAGTTACTTAAGATTGGATGTTATTGTCATGTCTATAATAACCTTAATTTTTCCAAGATCAATGTATATCCCATGAATGGAGATTATTAAACCCAAGAGCTTACTAGTCAATACTCCAAAAACACACTTTTTAGAATTGAGATGAATACATAATTAGATTAAGTAGTCAAAGAATATTTTAAGAACAATGATATGGTATTTTTCATGTTTTGACTTGTTGATAGGGTCATCTGTATAATATTCAACAATTTATTGGACTATATCATGACATCCCCAAGGGGTGATAAAGGAAATATAATGTTAATCCTCTGGGTGATAAATATTTTATTATACCCATAAAATCCATCCATGAGTAATAAAATTTTGTGGCTAGTCATCAATTCCACTAGTTGATCGATGTTAGGAAGAGGAAAATCATCATTAGGACAAGTGAGGTTGAGGTCTCAAAAATTGGTATAGAGGTAGAATCCCCCTATAGGATTTGTGAGAGGAAAAATTTTGGATACCCATTGAGGGTAATTGATTGGATGGATGAAATTAATGGATAAGAGATGCTTCGGATCTACATTTACTAAAAGTGCAACATGAAGGTGCATTTTTCATAGTTTTTAATTCACTGGTTTTGATTTAGGGATGGTAAAAATATTGTGAATGATGATAACATGGTCAATACCTAACATGTCAGTATATGACCAAGAAAAGGCCTCACTATGGTCTACTATAAATGTGGTGAATTATTTCTACTCCTGAGGGTTTAAAGATTTACTAACCTTAATAATGTATGGGGTGTCTTGAGACCCTATGTTAATTTCTATAGTGGATTCATTTAGAAGACTGGATACTTCATGTAGAAAATAATCATGTAGGTGTGAGTTTTATGTGTTATAATAAGTCAAGATAGAATCATCATCTTGACACTAAACAACAAGGATGGTATAATAATATTTTTCTATCATATTAGGGTAGGTGAGGGGAATGGATTTAGTTTGTGCATCAATGTGATACATGAGAGGTCCTAGGTGGATAGTATTGACTTAAAAAAGAGTTGTGGGGAATGGAAACAACATCATCCATCTCAAAGGGAATGTTATATGTTAAAAAAATGATATTTCCTTTAGGATTGCCTTGTGGAGTGGATTCAATAGTTTTATTGAACCCAAGACATGTCTTTTGTGGGGTTTCCTAAAATCTCCTTGTGTGATACTATGAATTCCTTGTTCATAATGTCCTATGCCAAAGATTTTCTAAGTGCATCATTATAAGTACATCTAATCAAAATTCGGTTTGTCTAAGAACAAGAAATTTAAGGAGAATGGTTTTGTATGAGATTAAATATCAATAGATGAGGAGGATTGATCAATCCCCCATAGACCAAATGAGTATGGATAAAAGGAGATCCAAATGGAATAACATATTTAAGGTTAGGGTGATAGGTAAAATATTTATTTAGGCATCCATATTCTTGAGGAGTAGGAAGGTATTAAGTGTTAATAAATAATATACTCTTATTGATAGTTATTGGAATACATAGTCAAATTAATCTTTATTAGTGATTCACAATGAAGGGATTATTGAAATACTAGATGATTCATTTGATGATGGTATTGGGATTGTGTTTTTTATATGGATTAGAACATAATTTGGTTAAAATGTTAGGTTACAAGTTTTTAGTGGATGAGGATTTGCTGGGATGATATGGACTTGGCCTTCATGCTCATATATTATGCATTAGTGTAAAGTAGATGGAATGAAATGCATAACATGGATCAAAGGACATACTAGGAGGATATTCCATTTAAACTCACCCTTTATAACCTAAAATAAATCATGAAAAATATGGGAACTTATATAGGGAGGATGACAGTTATTAGAGTAGGAGCTACTATATTGTTGAAAGCTTTCAATATGGCTAGAGATTTGGCCATAATTATTTGTAGAAGCTATAGTTACTTAAATGCATGTGAGGATATAATGTTAATGCTAGCTAAACTCTCAATCATGACACTTTTGATTTGGGTTTTATTAAATTGAGAATTGACAAATAGGGGTGGATATGGTCTTTAGAAGGTAATGGGACTATTTGTGAATCACTAAAACTAATAAATAAAGCCATATACAAATCTCCAATAAATGCCATCAGACGTTAGGATTCATTAAATTGTACTTAAATGGTCTAAAGTAATTATATTATGGCTTGACAATGTTTTGGGGAGTTCTCAATGATTTAATATATGGACAACATGACTAAGGTTTGATGGAGTTGTTTTAGAACCAATATCTATATTAGTTTTGAGGAATTATTCATTTTCACTTTATTTATAATGGATATTTTTGGTTTTTGAGTGGAGGGTTTGGAGCTCTTTGTGGTTAAGGAAAAACCTTTTTCAATGGAAACTTTGACCTTATTTGGATTCTAGGTTTTGGGGGTTTGTGTTTGAGACCTTATGGTTATGTTTATTATATCAATTTAAAATAGTGGAGGGCTTATACATGTTCTAGAGTTATCTATGTTTAGAGGAATCAAGGGGATGTTGGAAAGGGGTTGATTAGGGACAGATTTGGGGATATTAATCATGATTTTTAATTCTTTTTTGATCTTGATTGTAAAATATTTAATTTATTCACTATCTTAGTCTAGGAGACATTTGTGGATTTAATATTCGGGTTGAAGAGAGGATCAGGACAAGGATGTTAAATTAAGAGGTCACCTTCATCCAAGAGATTTTAGATTATGGATTTGAGAGTGTTGAATCTCTTAGTATCATTTCCAGGTATTATATGGTAATCACACATCTTGTTCTCCCTGTACTCTGCTATTTTTTAGATATAGGGATAAACTAGTTTGATAGGTGGTAAAGTGATAAGGGAAGTTTGTATAAGTTGATTGAGGATGGTGGAATAGGATCCTCATAATGGATATTAATGATATTTTGTAATTTTTGGGGTATCAATTTTTGGATTGTTCTTACCTTTGCACTCTCATTTTTTGTGTTGATTGTATGAGTAGGTTTATTGGGTATTAGATGTATTTTAGATAATTTTTGGGGGTAATAACACCTATAAGTTGAAGATGATGTGAGTTAACTCTTATACTCATGATCCTTATTTAGAGAAATGAATAACACCTTCTTGGTCCTCATATAAAAAAACCTAGGGCAAGTAATCGTCAAGATTGTTGACCCATAACCCTATGCAATACCATCTATAAGATATGTTTAATCCTCCTAGTGAAAAAGATACATTAGGGAGCTTTTATCTCTAGAAGATAAATTATTGATGGCATCATCATCATTAAAAAATACATCCATTCCATCTCTAACTCTTCTAAATAGGGTATGTTTTTCAAACTCAATATGAAAAAAGCCTATGATCAAGACTCCTCGAGATTTCTCATGAAAATTCTTGAGGGATTGGGATTCAATGCAAAGATAAGAAAAATTATATTGAGATGCTTATCCACACCAAAATTTTACATTTTGATTAATGGAGTCACTAAAGGATACTTATCAAAGTCTAAAGGGTTAAGATAGTGGAATCCTCTATCCCCTTATCTCTTCATTACTATGGTGGAAACATTAAGGAGTCTGTGGAAAGTTTAGTCTCAAGGATATATTAATGGAATTGAAGTAGATCTCAACACCAACCCCCTCACCCATGAGTAATTTATTGATGACATGATCATTCTTGAGGAAGCCTCAATTGAAGAATCCTGACAAATTAAGTTAATCCTCATATATTATGAGCTTGTCTTTAATCTATGCATTAATTTCTGTAAGATCTCCATCTTCTTCATCACCACAATAGTTATACTATAGAAAATAATTGTAAAAATTTTAGAATGACAAGTGAGATGTCTTCCCTCAACCTAACTGGATATTCCTCTTTTTGAAGGAATAATGATCCTCAACTTTTGAAATTCACTCATTGACAAAATTTTAAAGTTAGTTGGTTGGAAAGGCCATTTATTCACCTAGGTAGGTAAATTATAAATGCTTAAATATTCAATCTAGAGCATCCCTATTTATTTCATGTCTATTTTGTTGTCCCCGAAAAAATGACTTCTTATTTTTGGGACAACATATGAGCTATTTTGAGCCTATAGGGCCAAAATTTTGCTCTTCCCTTTTCAAAATTTATTGGGGGGCTTAAAAATTCCTCATTTTTCAAAGCTTTTTCAATAAAGGGAATCATAGGTTCAAAGGGCTATGCCCATATGTCAAAGGTTCAAAGTTTAACCATTTAAGGGATCAGTGGCCATGAGCACTTAACGAGTCTCAAAAGCTTGAACAGTTGAACCGTTGAATCTTGAGCCATTTTGGCTCATCAGTTCAATAGGTTTAATGTTTAATCAGTTCATTAGGTTCAATGACTAATTAGTTCAATGTGCTTGGTGTAAAATATCAAAAAGACTTAGCCAAATAATGAAGAATGAACCAATTGAACCATTGAATCATTGAACCAAAGTTGGTTTAATCGATAAGTTCAAGGGGCTACCCCAAAGCCAAAGGAATAAGTGCCCTTGCAGAGGGCAGTGAACCAAGGCCAAGAACCCTAGTGGAGGGCAGCGAGCAAAAATAGATAAAGTGAACTCCATCAAAAAAATGAACAACGCAAAAGGCAAAGTAGAGTCCTTCAAATAAATTGTCCAAAGGAATTCCTTCAGACATTTTGTCCAAAGGAATTCACCTGAGAAGAGAGCCTAAAGAAAGCAAAAGAAAATCCCAACTAAAGAGAAAAGCTTGTGGAAAAGTGCCTGATGGAAAAAGACAAAGTGTAGCAAATGCTGCCACATGTCCATTATCAAGCAGAGCAGAAGCTGCCACATGTAATCTTTCACAGGACTCTCAAAAGGTTTCTAAGGCTTCTGTAAGTTAAGTGGAATATCTCACATGTCCTGTTGTGTTAGTGGAATGTGACAAGTGTTTACATCTACATTCCCCTTTTGAAGTTGCTTAGGCAAGATGTGTCATGGATCCCATTTTATGTAAGTTTCCAATGAGTTTCATAATAGTGGAACTTGCCATTTGTCAAAGACATAGAAAGGACCCCCCAAAGACTTAGACAAGAAGGGCTATAAAGGACAAAGAAGCAACATGGACAATTCCAAAGGCAAGTTCAATTAAAGTGATGGTTCAATTAGAGAGAAAAGAAGTGCTTAAGCAATGAAGAGAGGAGCGAGACCAAAGGACCAAAAATATCTTCAAAAGAGTTATTTATAGTAGGTGAAATAGTGGATCAAGTAGACTTCTGAGTGCACCAAATCAAGGACACAAGCCTATTTTTCTTCCATGAAGTAATGGTGAATTGGATAGCTATGCAGACATTAGAGAAAGGACCAGACAGTCCATACCAAGGAAGAGACATTAAATGAATGGACATGCCATAGTTGAGGCAATGTGCTATTCCCTGCATGGTCCCTCCAGACAAAACTAAAGGTGCATTGAAGACATTGACTATAGCATGGGCCTTTTTCATGAAAATAAGTGCCCAAGTCTTTCTTGGAGTGCTATATATTATAATCTCTCATTTGTTACAGTGGAGATCTTCCCCTTACCAGAAGTGAAACTCTACCCAAATTGAAAGGCATTACTGAGACTTTGAGCTCAGATTATAGTTCATATTTCTTTTATTGAATGAGAAAGCAAGTTACTTATAGACTTTGTGATATTATAGCTTGTGCTAATTTAGCATATTGTTTGTATGTCTATCTTCTAAAAGCATTCTTGTTTATTTGATTTAATAAGTAGAACTAGTGGAGGTGAAAAAGAAGGTGTCCTGAAGCCAATTAATTTTGGACTTTGCACTATCATAGTTGTCTTCAGTGTGTGTTTTTCTTTTTTTTTCTATGTAAATGACCTTGGGATAACTTTGTGCCCCCATTATTCTTTGTATTTCACTTTTGGGTAGTCAAGGTGAAGACTTTGCACTACATTTTAGGCTATTGGTTATTCTACACCTTTGGTTACCAATTACTTACCAAAAAGATTCCAGTTATTTGCAAGAACAAGCACTTCTAAAAGAAGAGAAGTGCCTTTTGTCATTTCATCAAGATTTCTACAATCTAGGAAAGGATCTAGCTCTTGGCTAAATGTTAATTTTGAGAGAAGAGAAGTATCTTCACCAATAACCTAGGATTCCTCCTCTGTCTACGAGCATCATCTCTGAAAAAAGAGAGATGGATGGTTTATCCCACCCTTGTGTCTTACTTTTTGCTTATTTATATAGTATATAGCCTCCACATATTTAATAGGGAACCTCCCCTTGATGAGAAGAGAGATTTGTCTCCAATTGATGTAGTAAAGCTGCACACCTAGATGACCAATCTTCCTATGCTATGGTGATAGGAACTTTTTTTGTCACCAGTTAGCTGGTTGACAAAATATTCACCCAATAGTTTTTGGTGACTTTGTTGGGGACATGAATAAGCAGTCCTTACCCTTATCCATTATAGAGTCTGGTGACTTCCATCTGGGTCTTACCCAATATCATTATAGCCTTACCATCTTCCTTTGTCTCCATTATATTATTTGGTCTGCAAAACTAGAGTTGTTGGGAAAGAAAGCATAGTTTGAAGCCTCAAGCTTTAAGCTAAAGCAGGGCTAGTTTCTTTTCCTTTTTTGTCCTATAATCTGGCAACTGTACTCAGATGTCTTATCCCTATTTTTCATAATCCAATCATGGCAGTTTGAAGCCCTTGGGGTAACTCTTTTGGCCCACTCAACTTGACTCCACCTCTACATGAACTTCCACATAGCTCAAGAAAGAACTTCCCCAAATTCTTTAGAGATGGGATAGTTCACCCTGATGAACACATTGCAACCTTTAGCATAGCTTGTGGTGTGATAGGGTGGAATTCGAAGATGTGGTAATCAAGATTTTTGTGGAGACCCTATAAGGTGCTACTATAGACTCATTCTACCATCTGTAAGCTGGATCAGTGACTGATTAGAATACACTCAAAGCCAAGTTTGAAGCTAGGTTCAAGCCTACAAAAGATGTGCATGCCTTGCTAGCCCAGCCCATATAAATGAAGAAGGAGCCCCATGAACCTATGAGGGAATTCATTGCCAGGTTCAAAAAGTTGAGGCATAGGATTCCCATGATTTCCCAACTGACACCTCAGAATCTCATGTGTTTCTTCATCAACTCACAGCTACCTAAAGTGAGTTTTTTGTTGAGATAGGCTAGACACATAGACCTTGAGGCTGCTCAAGACTTGGCTACTAAGCTATAAGATGACCTTATCTTGGTATGAAAGATAAGGAGAGATCCTAATAGAGCTAAACCTTCTTCATCTTTTGAATACTCACCCATAGTCACCACTGACCTAATGTTACAAAAGCTAGCAAATGAATTGCTAACCTTGAAAAGACAAATGGCACAAGGTATGTCTCCTGCTCCTCTATATAGAAATGCACCAAGGAGGACATTCCCTAATCAGCCATATCAAGGCAATGCTGCCAGAAGTCAAGGGTAACTAAATTGTCTTTCTCCCCCATAGAGGAACCTTGCCCTTGAAGCACCTCTAACCAACTCAGCAGTTGGATATTTAGAAACAGAACATGTTTCCTATTTCCAACTTGAGTCTAAGCAAGAAAATGGCACTGATCTCTTCAGGGAGGATAAAGAAGAATCAGCTGGCAACTCCCACATTGGTTTCCTATATTACCAGGATGAACCCATGAGTGAAGGTGAATCAGTCGAAAGATCAAACGTAGTATTTACCAGGTTTGAGAATCAGTCAGCCCAATAGGTCAACAAAGAAAAGATAGAGGAGTGACTCCAACTAGTGATTTCAATTGCTGAGTAGAGAACCCCTCTCCCTTTCTAGTTGAAAGACCCGGTGATTGCCAAAGAAGTAAGTACATCGAACATCTCTACACCTTCTACTTCAAATTCACAGACTAGTCCTCCCCTTCCCAAATGATGAACTCCCATCATCTCTTCCAAGTCCATCTCAGTCATTTGACATAGTTGATCATGTCAAAAAATCTAAAATTCATATCATTGAGTTTGGATACCTGTAAGCTAATCCTGAACAGTTAAACATTGGTGAAGAGCTAGGTGTGAACCTATTTGAGGCAAAGATTGTGGTCACCCAAATGTCAGCCCCTACTGCTCAAATTCTATTTGAGCCTTTAGTTAGGGGTAATTACTCCTTGACCATAGAGGATGCTCATGTCTCAATTGATCAAAGTCTCATGGCTAGCAATCTAGGATTTGATTCAAATAAGGCATCATAAAAATTGGTAGGGCACAGTACAAATCAAGAAGGATCTTCCATCTCTAATGAAGAGAAACCTAATAGAAGATTAGCTTCTTATAATTCTTGGATCTTGGAATTTGATGGTAGCAATTCTTACATAGCTAGATGTAGATCTCTATTGCTCAAATTGAAGACTACTCAGGGTGAAGAGGTCAAAATCCTTCACACCAAAGGAGACACTGAGCTGATGGTTTGTTAGGAGTTTGATGCTGACAATAAAAGCATGTGTTGGACTGAACCAGTAGAACATCAAACTATGGTGGTGGACCATACTGTTATACTCCAAAGTCAGCAAAGGGAACTCTTCACCAAGAGAGCAAGGAGTTATGGTTTTTAAATTGAAGACCATGTCCTACCATGGGGCAAGAAGAAGAAAGAGCCAAGAGGAAGACATAAAAAATTGGTTTCCTAGTGGAGAGTTCCATTTGCCCGTCACCATTTCTAGGGACAAAATGGTTTCTTGCTGGTTTATCTGGATGGCATAACATTTTCACTATATCATAGTGGGCAACATTTGAAGTGGTTCAAATCTTGAGGCATTAGATAAGGTCATCTGTACATATGTATCTTTGTATAGTCTTTAGTTCTATTTTGTGCTTTTCATTTTCATTTTTTGGAGCCTTTCTTTTTGAGTAGCATGACTCTGTATCCCAATGCTACACTTCAAGGCAATAGAGATTCTGGTTTATACTCCCCTTAGCTGTGTTTCAAGTCTCCAAACTGTAGAAAGTTCCCAAAAAGGAGCCAACTGTTGTCCCCCAAAAAATGACTTCTTATTTTTGGGACAACATATGAGCTATTTTGGGTCTACAGGGCCAAAATTCCTCTCTTCCCTTCTCAAAATTGATTGGGGGGATTACAAATTCCTCATTTTTCAAAGCTTTTTTAGTAAAGGGAATCACAATCACAAAGGTTTAAAGGGCTATGCACATATGTCAAAGGTTCAAACTTCAACCATTTAAAGGATCCATGACCCTGAGCACTTAACGAGTCTCAAAATCTTGAACCATTGAACCATTGAACCTTGAACCATTTTGGTTCATCTGTTCAATAGGTTCAACATTCAATCAGTTTAACAAGTTCAATGACTAATTGGTTCAATGTGCTTAGTGAAAAATATCAAAAAGACTTAGCCAAATAATGAAGAATGAACCGATTAAACCATTGAACCATTAAACAAAAGGTGGTTCAATCAGTTGGATCAATCGGTAGGTTCAAGGGGCTGCCCCAAAGCTAAAGGAATAAGTGGCCTTGTGGAGGGCAGTGAACCAAGGCCAAGAACCCTTGCAGAGGGCAATGAGCAAAAATAGACAAAGTAAACTCCTTCAGAAAAATGAATAAGGCAAAAGGAAAAGTAGAGTCCTTCGAACAAATTATCTGAAGGAATTCCTTCAGACATTTTTTCCGAAGGAATTCACCCAAGAAGAGAACCTGAAGAAAGCAAAGGAAAAGCCCAACTAAAGAGAAAAGCCTGCAAAAAAGTGCCTGATGGAAAAAGACAAAGTGCAGTAGAATCCACCACGTGTCCATTATAAAGCAGAGCAAAAGTTGCCACATGTCATCTTCCGTAGGACTCTCAAAAGGTTTCTAAAGCTTATGTAAGTTAAGCAAAATATATCACATGTCCTGTTATGACTCAGTGGAATGTGACAAGTGTTTGCATATACATTCCCCATTTGAAGTTGCTCAGGCAAGATGTGTTATGGATCCCATTTTTCATAAGTTTCTAATGAGTTTCATAATAGTAAAACTTGCCACTTGTCAAAGACACAGAAAGGACCCCCCAAATACTTAGACAAGAAGGGTTATAAAGGAAAAAGAAGGAACATGGATGATTCCAAAGGAAATTTCAATTAAAGTGATGGTTCAACTAGAGAGCAAAGAAGTACTTAAGCAGTGAAGAGAGGAGTGAGACCAAAGGACCAAAAATATCTTCAAAAGAGTTATTTCTAGTAGGTGAAATAGTGAATCAAGTAGACTTCTGAGCACACCAAATCAAGGATGCAAGCCTATTTTTCTTCCATGAAGTAATGGTGAATTGGATAGCTATGTAGACATTAGAGAAAGGACCAGACAATCCATACCAAGGAAGAGACATTAGATGAATGGACATGCCATAGTTGAGGCAATGTAATATTCCCAGCATGGTCCCTCTAAACAAAACTGAAGGTGCATTGAAGGTGTTGACTGTAGCATGGGCCTTTTTCATGGAAACAAGTGCCCAAGTATTTCTTAGAGGGTTATATATTGTAATCTCTCATTTTTTACAATGGATATCTTCCCCTTACCAGAAGTGAAACTATTCCCAAATTGAAAGGCATTACTGAGACTTTGAGCTCAGATTGTAGTTCATATTTCTTTGATTGAATGAGAAAGCAAGTTACTTGTAGACTTTGTGCTATTATAGCTTGTGCTAATTTAGGATATTGTTCATATGTCTATCTTTTGAAAGCATTCTTGTTTATTTGATTTAACAAGTAGAACTAGTGGAGGTGATAAGGAAGGTGTCTTTAAGCCAACTACTTTTATACTTTACACTGTCATAGTTGTCTTCAGTGTGTGTTTTTCTTTTATATTTCTATGTAAAGGACCTTGAGATGACTTTGTACCCCTATTGTTATTCATATTTAACTCTTGGGTAGTTGAGGTGGAGACTTTGTGCTACATTTTAGGTCGGTTACTTTGCATCTTTGGTTACCATTTATTTACCAGAAAGATTCCTATTGTTTGCAAGAACATGCACTTCTAAAAGAAGAGAAGTGCCTTCTATCATTTCATTATGATTTCTACTATCCAAGAAGGGATCTGGCTCTTGGCTGAATGTTACTTCTGAAAGAAGAGAAGTATGTTCACCAATAACCCAAGATTCCTCCTCTGTCTGTGAGCATCATCTCTAAAAAAAGAGAGATGGATGGTTTATCCCACCCCTGTTTCTTACTTTCTACTTATTTATATAGTATATAGCCTCTGCATATTTAATAGGGAACCTCCCCTTGGTGAGAGGAGAGATTTGTCTCTGGTTGATGTAGTAAAGCTGCACACCTGGATGACTAATCTTCCTATGTTGTGGTGATAGGAACTATTTTGGTCACCAGTTAGCTGGCAGACAAAATATTCACCCAACATATTTTATAAATGCCTAATAAGGTGTCAGATAATATTGAATAGATTCAAAAAAACCTTTCTATGGAAAGGTACTGAGGAACATTTTAGATACCACCTTATTTTATGAGAACATGCTTGCCTCTTTAAGGCAAATGGGGTGCTTGGTCTTAAAAGGATTAAAAACATGAATTGATATTTTATTGAAAAAATGGGATTGAAAATTATGAAATAAGAAAAATAATGGACCAAAATTATTAGAGCCAAATATTTGGAAGGAAATGAGGAAGATTGATATCTCTAAAAAGAAGGCCCTACTGACAGATTTGCTTTTTAGAAGGACATTAGCAACTTTAAGGACCCTCTAAAAATGAATTAAATGGTAAATATGGTATGGTGAGAAAATTTACTTATAGGATGACTCATGGTTATCCAAACCTCCCCTCGCATCCTAGTGGAACTAGGTCAATCTCTACCTAATATTTAAGGAGAGATGGGGTACCAAGTTGAATGACTATTAAGAATGGACTAAAAGAGCAAAATATTGGAAAGTCCTATCCAGTAACAATAAGAATTTATAATACATCGAAGTGGTATAATAAATTAATTCTTCCCTCATTAAATCCACATTCCCATGTTTCCCAAGTAAGGATACATATTTTGGGCAATTGAAGAAAGTGAGAAATATTCAGTAATGTCTGGACACCTTTCTAATCTTGGTTTGGAGAATGAACGGGAGCACTAGAAGGCCCTTTAGATCAATCACCTTAATCCCAAGATTAAATTATTCTTCTAGTTGGTAGTCTAGGATGTAATACTAATGGTGGATAATGTATCCAAATGAGGGCTTATACTAGCTAGTAGATGTCCCCTTTGTAGAGAAGAAATAGACTCATTCCATCACCTATTCATGTCTTGTTCATTTAGTTCATGTATCTATTCATGTCATCTCTCCATTTATAATTTACATGATAAAATAATCTAAGTGGAAGCCATTACTAGGTTATTGGTTAAATCTAAACTTTGATGGTGCTTAAAAAGGCAATCTAGGTCCTACAAGTCATGGAGGGGTTATCAAAAAATATTTTTGGAGGATGGTCATTACATATACTAGCTCCATGGGGATTTGAAACAACCATGTATTAGAAGAAAAAGTGATGCTTTGGGATATAAAAATTGATGCTTAACTCAAAGTGGGAAGTTTAATAAATAAAAGTTATTTTATAAACATCCTAGATGCTTTAACTAGTAAGATAACCCATTATCACATCATTAAATCTCTCATAAATGATGCAAGGGGTCTAATCAAGAATCTTGAAAATTGTACCATCAATCATACCTATCAAGAAGTAAATGGGGTGGTTGATTTATTAGCTAGCTCTAGAATCATCCTACCCCTTTTTTTATCTATCATGAAAGTAACCACATCACATTACACACCACAAAGGTAGTTCAAAATGAATATATCATGTCAAAAGGTGTGGTGGTATCAGTCACACATATGTAAATCAAATACAAATCATCATGTTTCAAATATCTTGTTAATTTATTATAGCTCTACATGGGTGTTTATTCATTAAATTTGGGTGAAAGATATATCATTAATTTCTTTTATTTCCATGAACTACAAGCTTAACCAAGAAAAGATAGACCCCTATCACCATTCAAACACTCTTCTCTCAGGCAAGCATAGAATGGGGAGGATAGAGATAAGATTGAGCCAAATTCATGATCAAAGGTTTTATCTCATAATTAATTTTTGTTGAATCTATGTAAGGAAGGTCTGATAGAATATATGTAACAAATCATACGGCATGATGTGTACCTCATTAAGGATTTTTTTGCAGTATGGAATAAAACAATTGTGGAGATAAGAGTTATTAAAGTCAACATCACTTAGGTGATGATTTATGGGTTAATTAGGATGTAATGAAAGGGTTATAAATATTTTAAGGACCAATCAAAGAAGATGGACCTAATACAGTGATTTTTTAGGACAAATAAGACTTTATAAACTAATAAAAAGGGTTTTTCACGAATGGACCTATTGAGATACTAGCAGAAGGTGTGCCTTCAAATCATTAAATAACTTACTTTGGAAGGTAAATTTACACTTCTCACACCATTTTTTACTTATTAACCATTTTCAAGGTTTTAAAATCAATCTTACCTACTACTTTTTGAAGTCGCTATAAAGAGAGCCTTCACTTTTCAAATTAATGAAGTGAACATCATCATCCAACAAGGAATAATTTTCTTGCTTCTCAATCATGGTGAGACTCTACATGATAAATAAGTCTTTCTAGGAGTATCTTGTACAAATTAGGGCTCCCCTAAAGAAGACCCAACCACGAAATCTCCCTAACCTCTTCCCAACCCTTCCTGTAACAACCCTAATTACAAGAGCATCATAACGGAACTTCCTATTCAACTTATAGAAAACAAACCCAATCTTATTGTTTTCTATGAATGGGATGTTTTAGAATGTTTTTAAAAAGGTAAGACCCATTTTCTGATTCAATCAAGAAAAATAAGAGACAGTTGGAAGATTTTAGCATTAAACTTCATAAAGTAGGACTTGGCCTGGCCATTCTAATCAAGGAGTGTAACTCCATTAAGAAGGAAGCCACTAAAATAATATAGGTTTTTCCAAAACAAAATGTGGTAGATGTTCCTCTCCATATTGTCAGGGGATCTCTAGCTCTACCAATTAGAGAACATATGATTACTTCTCGTATTAATAATTAAACACAGAATTATACCAGAATGATAAAGTAGCTAGAAACTTGAGACAGCAAAGAATTTGAGAGACAATACACACTCTTGTATTAAATATTACTAGAAGAAAATACAATAAGGAAGATGCCACTTCTTCCTCCACCTCAAAGGCTTGCCACACCTCAAGACCTTTCGTCTCTCTCTTGCTCAACACAACAACTCTAAAGCCTGAGTTGCTATCCCTCCTTGAATGCTTCAGCTGATTTCCTTAACCTTACGCCTGTAGATCTCCTTGACCTTGCTAGCTTCAATGCTTTTACTTGCCTTAGAAAATAATTACAATACATGCCTTATGGGTCCTTAAATAGGATCCCATGCTTAAAAAAATAGAACTCTAGTTACAATAATTAGACACGTAGCTCGTGACTATAATGAGTTGCTTGACATGCAAACACTCGCTTCACTTAACTGACTGTTCGTCAACAACAGTTCCAAAAATACACAGGCGACCGACACCGGTCCTTGCTTGTCTGGTGCTGCCGACGTTGGCCGACTGTCTGCCATCACCGGTCTCCTTCTCCACTATCTGTGACCGATGTCGGTCATACTGCCGATGTCGGTGGCTCTAGTTCTTCAGCATCCTTCCTTGTGTCTGCAAACAATTGAAGCTTTTAGCTCCACACCTTAACAATCTCCCACTTAGAGATAAATAGCTGCAACTTATACCTATACCTGTAGACCATCTATTTTGTTCTTTAGGATCTATATCCCTCTTCAGAGTCACTATTGAAGACCAACCACCACGCAAACCTGTGATGCAATACATGTATCTTATGCCACAAGAATTTTGCTACTCCCAAATTCTCCATGACATACTTCTAAACCAACTCTACCCTTAGCTCAGAAAACTCCCTGTATATGAAACCCTACAACAAGTAACACAATACAGTAACAAGATAATGTAGCTAATATTATCCAACCAGGTAAAGATAAAATACAATGGTCAAACCTCCATTGTTCTACAGCATAATCAAGACCATATACCATAGCCTTCTATCTCATGTGTCCATCCACTCTCTTCTCTAAAATGGGAATCCATCCCTCTATCCAGTGATTCCTTCCAGTTGACAACACTATCGACAAATACCTATTGGGTTCTCCAAGGACTCACACTCCTCATCCGTGCCAAGCTCCCACTATTTCTAGATTCTACCTACATTGCTTCTTCCATCTTCCTAGTTCATGACTATCAGTAAGCAATATAAAGAAGGTGAACAATGAATATGAGGTTCACATACCTTTCTTGACCTCCACATGGGTGTTTGAGACTTATTAATTCACCCAACATTCGTTCCAGTGACCGATCTAGGTCATCTCCTAGTCTGCTCCTGACTGATGTCGGTTCCCTGCGCTGACCCTGACTATCGACATCATTTCCCTGGCTGACGCTGGTGTCCCTCCTACCGATGTCGGTCCTTATGACCAACGTCGAACTTCTCCTACCTGACCTACCAACCCTGCTGGTCTGCACATGACCGATGTCGATATCTGGATGACTGACGTCGGTGCCAAGCGATCGACATCAGTGTCTATGTGTCCCTGTAAGTGATGAAATTTTCATCCACGAGCTCTTCTTGGATCAAACCTCTGTCATGCTGCCCTACTCAGATTTATTCAGCCCCTATGACTGATCTCTATCCTTCATCTCCTCCATAAACACCAAGGCTTCTTTGTTCTTGTAAAAAGCATCAAATTTCCTCTTTCTGCAATGAACTGTATCTATGCTTTCTGAATTTGAACACATACCTTTGAATCAAGAAATTCCATTCCCTTCCTATTCTCGTGACCAAGCCTATTAGGCCACATCTTCAAATCTACACTAGAAGTAGAATCAATAATACAAGTAGATAGATAAAGAGTATCTACTTTCTTACCTCTTGCTAGAACAAGTGCTCCCTTGGTAACCTTCCAAAAATCCATTGTGAGGGTTATTGTGCATCCCTCATCTCCCAACCTTCCTATAGAAATCAGACTCTGCTTCAGAATTGGAACATGCATGACCTCTTTTAACACCCATGTGTTGTCAATCTGCAATCTGAGCTGCACTTTTCCTTTGCCAACAATCTGACAAGGCATACCATCCCCTAAATAGAGCCCTCCAAAATCTCCCTGTTCATACTCATAGAACAAATCTCTATTTGGGGATGCATGAAAAGATGACCAGAATCTAAAATCCATGATCCTACCTGACTATTCGAAGAAAGTATGAGAGCATCTTGCATCACAATATTTGCATCCTTTGCTTCTTCCATACCTGCATGTTGATTCTCTTTATCTCTCAACCAACACTCCTTTGTATGTCCTTTCTTTCCACAAAACCAGTAGGTAATACCTTTGGACTCGGATCTACTTCTTGACCTTGATTTCCCTTACTCAATCTTCTCCCTTTGCCTTTCCCTGCTTTCTGCACTTAAAGCATTCCCTGATGATTCACCTGTGCTTCTCCTGTGTATTTCTTCATTCAAGATCACACTCACAACATCATCAACTTTTAAGATTTTAGAAGCAGATGCAGAATTACTTACTGCCATAACCAAACTGTCCCAACTTTCAGGCAAAGAACATAAAATCAAGAGAGCCTTTACCTCATCATCAAAAACAATATTGACTGAAGCTAGTTGGTTTACCAAACCATGGAAATCACTGAGATGAGTATGTACCGAACCACCTTCCTACATTTGCAAAGTAAATAGCTGCTTCATAAGATATACCTTATTAGAAGCCGAGGGCTTTTCGTATAAATTCACCAAAGACTTTATCAACTCTTCCATTGTCTTACACTGTGATAAGCTGGAAATCACAGACGATGCAAGGCTCAACCTTATGGAACCAAGAGCCTTTCGATCAAGAACATTCCATTCTTCATCCTTCATATCTATGGGCTTGCATGCAACCCCACCCAACAGTAAGTACAAATCCTTCTGATATAGATAGTCCTCAATTTGCATCCTCCAATGTTGATAATTCTTGCCATTAAACTTCTCCATTTGTAGCCTACTTTCTTCTACCATTGCTGAACTCCCACTCAATCAGAAAACCTTGTGAATGACCTATAATCAAAAACAATACCCTGCTTCCTGCAGACCATAGTCTGATACCACTTGTCAGGGGATCTCTAGCTCTACCAATTAGAGCACATATGATTACTTCTCGTATTAGCAATTAAACACGAAATTATACCAGAATGATAAAGTAGCTAGAAACATGAGACAACAAAGAATTTGAGAGACAATACACACTCTTGTATTAAATATTACTAGAAGAAAATACAATAAGGAAGATGCCACTTCTTCCTCCACCTGAAAGGCTTGCTACACCTCAAGACCTTCTTCCCTCTCTCTCTTGCTCAACACAACAACTCTAAAGCCTGAGTTGCTATCCCTCCTTGAATGCTTCAGCTGATCTCCTTAACCTTGCTAGATTTAATGCTTTTAATTACCTTAGAAAATAATTACAATACATGCCTTATGGGTCTTTAAATAGGATCCCATGCTTACAAAAATAGAACCCTAGTTACAATAATTAGACACACAGCTCGTGAGTATAATTAGTCACTTGACATGCAAACACTCGCTTCACTTAACTGACTGTTCATCAACAGCAGTTCCAAAAATACACAGGTGACCAATGCCGGTCCCTACTTATCTGGTGCTGTCGACGTCGGCCGACTGTCTACCGTCACCGGTCTCCTTCTCCACTGTCTGTGACCGACGTCGGTCATACTGCCGACGCCGGTGACTCTGGTTCTTCAGCATCCTTCCTTGTGTCTGTAAATAGTTGAAGCTTTTAGCTCCACACCTTAACATATATATGGGATTTTTAGAAGGTGGATATTCAATTCACTCCAAAACCTTCCTCCAAACCCCTCATATGAACCCCCTCAAGAAGACCTAGGAAAAAGAGTAACCTTAAAAGAAGTCAAGAATGATTATGCTGAAGGATGCCATGAAAGGACCAAGTAATAGGACTTAGGAAAAGAAAATAAGAAATATAATGATGGATAAGACAAAGGACAAGGATGCCAATAAGGCACTCATGGAGGAAACTACCCTCCATGAGTAATTTCTCTCTTTTGCTTTTTCTTTGTTGTATTATGCACTAGTCTTTATCTAGTTATTTTTGCTCAATAATACTATGTTATTAGTCCATTAGGGCTTGATTTATTTTATTTTATTTATATTTAAACTTTTTTTTTAGGATCCTTATAAAACCTACTTATTTTACCTTATTAAATATAAAATAAATATGCATGGTTAATATGGGGTATTGGTGTTGGTAATAAGGGTGGAAGTTTTTGATCTATCTTATATCCCTTGCTAGGTGATTTTGTAATTTTTATATTTAGTGTAGAGGAATAATGAGGTACTAATATGTATGACTTATTTCAAATTTGGGGCATAATTATTTTCCATTTTTGAGCATGGTTAGAGGTCACAAGAATATCTTTATGAGGGTCCTTATTTTTGGATGTCTAAGAGAGTTCAAGAATTTTAGGTGGGTATTGTAGGGATTTATCCTTTGTAATACCAAGGTGTATGTAATCATAAATACATCAGATCCGTAAATTAATCATAATTTAGAAGATATATCCTACTTACACTTCCATTTGGGGATACATTAGTTAATCATGAATATAACTAATATAGATCTAATAGACCCAATTAGGGTATGTTTTTCCATAATAATATCACTAGGGAGGGTTAAAAATCTTCCAATCAAGTAAAATAATTAAATAACCCTAACTAATTCCTATGTTTTCATATTCATTATACTAATAACAAGTAAAACAAATAAATCTAATCTAGTGCTCACCAAAGCTTGTGGCACAAAGTGGGGGTTAGTAAACATAAAATTAAACATGCATAAGAGAATCCTAATTAATATATGTATAGGTATAACCTTAATGTATAGAGAATAAGGTTAATATTATTAAAAATCTATTACTTATAATACTTTTATTTACTAAAGAGAGGAGTAAAGTTAGAAATACTTAGTTGGAAAATGAACCCATTGAGACTCAATATCTCCCTTAGCCAAATGTGCTTAACAAGATGTTGTGGTTTTTAAGGATCACTAAGAAAGGCTAAAGAATTAAATACTTCTCAGAAGACTATATTCTTCTCCAAGTAGAAACCATAAGCTAAGACTCCTCAAGTAGAATTGTGGAGGAGTAGATTGTAAAGAAACCCAAATGAATAATAACTCTTTATGTCTCTCAAATAATGGCAAAATGGATGTGTTTATATAGGTGGATCTAACCCTAAACCTTTTTGAAAGTTTTGATCGTTAGGGTTCACCCAATCAACCTAGTATCGTTATTGACAATAACTCACTAGGTCATGGGCTCTATTGGCTAAAACCCAACCTAAACCCTAAATAAGTTTTTTCAATAAGAGTACAAGGTCGATCTAATGGACCTAGTCATGTAAACTATATAAAGAGGTTTTAGGTTAGGAAAATGGGTATTAAAGATAGTAAAAGAGAAGAAGAGAGTGCAAAAGAGGAGACAAAACATAGGGAAACATTTTTAGGAGCTAGTTGGATTGGTAATAAGTGGTAATAGGAGACAATAATCCTGTGAAGCACCAATGGTCTACCCACCCATTTCTTGGTAGACCCCTTAGGGAATGCACTCAAAGAGATTGAGACATGAAAATTTATTACAAGATAGAAAGAATTAGTAATTGATAAAGTTTTGAAAATATTATGTGTACACATATGCCCTGCTCGAAGCTCATCACGTGTCACTTTGGTGTAATAGGAGGTGGTGCTTTGAGAAAGAACATATTAACACACAATTTCAATGATTAAAAAAAAGTAATAGCATTTTAAATAAAAAATAACTAAAATTAAATGATTGAAATGGAAATAACTAAAAATTAAATTTTATGCATACCTTGAATTACCTTTATCACTAGATGGTTATCTACTGTGTTTATAGTTTTGATTGTGGAGGGTATAACGACTACTTTAGACAAAATCAAGAGTACAAAACTAAAGAGAAAAAACAAACAAATGAAATAAATCCAAGATAACTTGTGCTATGTGGATGAGACATACTTGAAAATTTGTCAAGCTAGGGTAACAAGTGTTATGCTAGACCAAATGACCAAGTCAAAAATTTTAGAGTAATTTAGGTAATAAAAAATCCAAGGTTACTAAAGACTAAAAAAATCAAGCAATTAAACCTTAAATAAGAAAGGAAAACTCACCAAATCAAACCAAGGATACATGTCAAAAATGATGGTAATCAAACATCAATGTAAAAGCAGTAATAATCCTTAAAAAAATGTGGGCAAGCAAAATGGTAAAACAACATTGATGAGTGAGTAGTAACAATCCTTACTCAATAATCAATGGAAAAAGTGCATAAAATGGAATACAACATTGTTGAGTGAGAAGCAACAAACCAAACTCACTCAACAATGGAAAAAGTAAATGAAATTAGAAATAAACACAAGTGTTCACAAAAAAAAGGTGTTACAAAATGATAAATGGTAAAAGAAAGCAAAGTGTATCTAGAAATGTTAAGCCATGGTGTAAATAAAGTAATCCATAGTTGCTAAATAATATTGTTTTGAACTAAGGATAGATAAAAATGAAACAAAGTGGTTTTAGCATGTTTTTAATATGTAAAGAACAAGAAAATATATAAGAGGAAAAATAGATTTTAGAATCACAATTTGCCTATCAAAGGGAGAAATGAAGGAAAAACCAAGGTAGAGGAAATCTTTATCAAACTCAAGACATTCAAATTAGGATTGTCAAAATGAGAGTATTGTTGACCTTAAGGACTATAAAGAACTTTTCCTAGATGCACAATTCCTAGGTAGCCAAATGAAGTATGTAGATTATCCCATGAAGGATATATGCATGAAAAGTAAAATGGACCTACCTTCCACAATGTGTTCCCCATTCTTTAAGACCCCTTACAAATCCATCAGTTTAATATGAAGATTGGTTACTTGTGTGATAAAGTAGGTAACACCATAGATTTTGTTGGATTCTCCTATTCTAATATACTAGCCTACTACACCCCAATGGACCTCGGTGATATTGTAAGGTCAACTATGGAGTTTTAGATTTAATTGGAGATGGGATATGTGCTTGTAATCATGTCTTTTGGTGGGATTTTGAATTTTGAGATGTGTATGTTTATTTTTATATATCATTGCCTTTTGTTTCAAATGATTTGGATTTTAAATTTCTTGATGGATTTTTTATTTTTCTCTTCCATATGGATTTATAAAACCAAACATGGCTGATAAATATGACATTCATTTGAATACTTGGGACTTGGTTACTAAGAAAGAGAAATTAGAGAACATGGTGTCTATGAGTCTCATAAATATATGAGAAATCAAAGTGTTATCTTGAATTCAACCTTGTTTTATCCAATGTGGAGTGAAAGAAAAGGAAATCAAGAGGAATGAAACATGAAACAATTTGAATTACCTCAAATCTCAAAAAATGTGATAAAGGGTGAAATGGGGATACAATGATAATAAAGTGTGATTCCTTATCATAAGAATGAGGGAAACTGAGGAAAACATGCTAACATAGATTGTTGTGAAAATTTCATCTATCAAAAGAATAAAAAGCTGAAGTTGAGAACAAGGATCAGAAACTCATAACCATTATAAAACACATTCTAAAAAAGAAATGACAAGATGGTGATTTTATGATAAAGGCTAGGTCATATGCATGGTCTTAAAATACAACTCATAAAAGAGAAACCAATGAGGGTGTCAAAAAGTGTGTAAAAAGTATGAAAATAAAGAGGATAAAAGTACATCATGAGGAAGACCGGGTCCTATCTATAGTTTTATAATGCATCTCATGAAGAAAAAAGGGGAAACTAAAAGACCAAAAAGAAGGACTAATGCTTGTGAAAAGAGAGAACTAATGTATATGGTGATACCCATGTAAGTACCCTATAAAAATCATGAAACTAAGGAAATTATTTAGGCAAAATACTTCTTAAGTAATTATGCATATTTGGGCTCTTTGAAAACATGGCCTTCATTAGTTTAAAGGTGATAAGTACTTAGACCAAGAATATATTTGACTAAATAGGGGCCCCACCATTTTGGGGAGTATTTACCTTATTTATTGTGAGTCTAGTATAATTTATGGACAAGATCACCAACATTAAATGTGAAAACTTTGACTTGTATTGGTGATTGTGTTCCAAATTAGAAAGGTGATGCTCATCAAGAAGATTGACAGCATGAAGGTAAGACATATGTAATTATTCATAGGGTATGATATTATGAAGAGATAGCCAAAGGTATCCCATACATAAGATTTTGTGGGATATAGCATATCCTCTATAGTGACCACCATAAACACCTCCATATACTTGTTTAAGAAGAGCAGAAACCTCATATTACATAACACAACAAAGCAAGGTACCTTTCACATTATGATAATAGAGGATGTTATATCTAAATATATACTTAAAAGATTATTTTCAAACATGAGTCTTTTGGTGGTAATCTAGGTACCAAGATAAGTGCAAAAGTCTGGAATGGTTTGAGGGATGTGCATGTTGATGATACCATTAATATTGGTAGGTTTAACATCAATGCCCCAAAAATAGAATAAGAAAGCTAACAGTTTATTGGATGTGACATTGTAAACACATTTATAAGTATTTAGTCTAACTCTATATTTAAGATGATGGTCAAAGATGATGGCAAGATTGAAAAGATGTGTCTTGCAAACTTTAGACTTAATAATGAGGTCATTGACATAGGTTTCTATAATTTTATGGATAAGATCATGAAAGACATTAGTCATTGCTCATTGATAAGTGGCTCTAGAATTTTCAAATTCTAAGGGCATTTTAACATAATAATAAGTGCCCCATCCATGGTAAAAATTATCTTATGCTAGTCTTTGAGGGTAATGTCAATTTGGTTATAAACTGAGAAACCATCCATATGAGATAACATTTCATAACCAGTTGTGGAATCGACAATGGCATTTACTGAAGGTAGAGGGAAATTATCCTTGGTAAAAGCAAGATTAAATTAAAAAAATTAATGCAAATGTGAATTACCATGGTAACCTTTTTCTAAATAGGGACTTTATTATAAACCCATTGAAAATAGTCCATTGGTTTGATAAAATTAGCATCAATAAGTTTGATAATTTCTTTGAGAGATAAGGTGGAAATGTCAGGTGGAAATTTTTGTTGTTTTTGATGTACAAGTTTTCCATTGGGATAAGTGATGGTATTGTGTACCACAATGTAGGGTCAATATCATGCATGTTTTCATAGGATCGAGTGAAGATGTCATGATATTTATAAAAAAATAAGCTAAAGTTATAATTTTTAGAAGGTGAAAGTTCACGTGATATTGTCATGTGTCAAAAGCATGATAGAGTACCATATTCAATGTAAGTAGTTTCTTAAATAAGCATAACATTACCATATTAGAAGTGGTATGGTGCATCAGGTAAAAAAGAAATTGGATTACCTTTACGATCAATGCTTACAATAAAGTTGATGAAACAAGGGGATTTATTTATGAAAGTCCCAAGTTTGTGATGTTGTCAAGGAAGTTGAGGCTCATGATAATGAAGTAATTAAATACTATATTCATCACTAGGCAAAGTGGGAATAGGACCATAATACTCAAAATCTACTTTAAGATCAAGAATTTTATTACCATGGTGATCATATTCAAAATGTATTCGATGGAAATCTATGGCCTTTTCATCTAGTGTAATCTTTGGAGTAGGAGGAATAGATGGATCAAAAGTGACTAGTATATAATTAATTTCATTGATGAGAGAAGAATCATATGTAATGATGGGATCTGTAGTTGGTAGGGAAGATGTATGAATCTTTAAAGCTTCAAAAGGTATGATTTGTCTTACCACCCAAGGAGTATCAAGAAGTGGAGAATTAACATGAGGTACATGAATTTTGGGATATAATTCATGTTCCATGGAAATGGAATGAACATCTCAATTGAAATCATGTATTTGAGCTAAATTTTTTTGATAATTTTGAACATCTAACTCTCAATATTTATCTTAGGCCATAACACATTTATTGTCATAGGTTAGAGAAATGGTACATACTTGAGATTTAGGGGGAGTTTCAAAAGGAAAAATTCCATTTTTATCAAACTTCATGGAGACATTATGATAGGGTCTTGGAATAAATTTTCCACTCTATAGTCATTGTAGAAGAATTCATATTATGGTAAATAAGGTTTTTGAACATTGCATTGAGAGGGAAAATCAATGATCTCATCAATGAGAGGAATAGTGTGATCATGAGGTAATAAAGAAGGAGGATGCCACTCCAAGATATAAGGAAGTAGCTTAGTTGTGTTTTAAGTATGTTGTAAGTCATTAGGTTCATCATCATCTAGATTAGAAAGAGTGACATGTAATTTTATATTGATGTTGATGAACTCAAGTAAGGGATCACTAAAACTGGTGGGAATTGTAAGAATGTGATATTAAAATTTTGGATTAGGAAGTTGAATACTCCAAGGGTTGGGATCAACTTCATGCTTATACCATTTGTAATTATGTAAGAATTTGATGCATTGGATATTGTAATAAGTGCTTGCCCTCATTCTATGAGTCCAAGGGAGACCAAATAGTGTTATACGATAGGGGAAAATCAAGGACCATAAGTTTAGTTTGAATGGTCTTATGTCTAATTGTTAGGGGAAGCCAAATATAACCAAGTGGATTTTAATTAGTTTTTTCAAATCCATGATAGGTAAGGTACGTGTGCTTGAGATGATCCTTATTATAGCCAAGTTGTTGGATGAGCCACAAAGATGTCACATTAATAACATACCCTTCATTAGCTAAAACATTACAAATAAGGGTAGTATTAATGTTATTTTAATGAATAGTAGTGGATCATTGGCATGAAAAAGGATATCATCATTAATCATGTCCTCTTCAATAAATTCAATAGATAGTTTAGAATAAGGATACATGGTTTCAATAGTATGCACATTATTATGTTGAAGTCCATAAGGGGTGGTTCTTCATCTATAGGAGATGGATATTTAATTTATTGTAATTGTTACATAAGGAACTTGTGATGGTAAGAGGAAGTATGAACTAAATCCATAAGTGAAATCTTCTAAGGCATGGATTTAAATTCTTAGACAAAGTTCCAATGGAATTTAGAAGAAGAACTAGTGAAAGTTTTGGAAGGTAAGGTAGATTTTGAAGGAATAGAAGTTATTGTGGGTTCAAAAGAAGGATGTGTTTTCTTAGGGGATTTTGAAGCTAAATGAGTGGTGGTAGTATCTTTGAGAATTTTTTCTTCCAAAGGTTGTTTATTAGGTTTTGTGGTAAGATCTTTGTGAGCTAGGTTGTGATAATAATTGGCCTTAGTTGTGTTAACATATTGAGAATTATTGTAATATTGGTCATACTCAGCATCAATAGCACAAAATCCTTGGTAGTTTATTGAGTATTAGCTTGGAAAAAGATTTTTGATTATTAGAATAAGAAGCTTTGGAACATTGTCATTTTTGAAAAGTAATGTTATACTTTTGATGACAAAGGTTGATCATGGCTTTGTGATTGAAGGAATCACCAAGCATGTAGGAGACAACAAATTTAGTAAGCCAAGTCTTCCTAAAGAATATAGATAAAACATGTTTCAACTTCCTCATCAGAGGTAGACTATTCAAGAACTAAATAAGTATCCATATTGATAGTTCTTAAGTTGATGCCTAGAGGTTTGTACCCTAAACTAAGATGTTTTGGGTGTTATTTATCCCTATAGGTTCAAGCCTACCTCGTTCATCTCTTCATATTCATTTCCCTTTATAATTCATATTTTGAAGTTAAGGGTAATTTTTCTTACAAAATTTTAAGGCCTCATCTTTAGGAATAAGTCATGAATCTTTAGGTTCATGAAAGTATTCTTTTGACAACATACCTACACTAGTGAAGGCCATGGACCCGAATTGGTAGATAATGGGTTTATCTTTCCTCATAGTTGGGGAACCATAACTATGTGGGAAGACTGGTAGGTTTCTAAAAAAAATGGTTATGTATTCATACTCCTCATATCCCTTAAAAGTGATCTTAAGATGAGTGGCTTTTAGGGATTTAAATGAAGGAGGTGATAGATTATTAAGGTGGATATATTTCATAGATTTATAATTATAAGTGGAACTATGAGTGTTGGGAAAATAACAAGTAGGATTAGATTATTCCATTTGACATCTACAAAAGTGTTCTATTTCCTCTAGGATGGTAACCTCCATTATTGAATGAGGTAATTTTAAACATTGATGGAAGGTAGAGGGAAATAATCTAATTTCGTGAATCCATAGGCATCCTAGAAGTAAGCTATATGGGAGATCAAATTTTACTACAAGAATTAGGGTTGGTGGACTATGGTTCACACAACTATAAGAAGATAAATAGTGCCTATAGATAGCATCTCATTATCATCATATGCTTTGATAAATATTAGAGTAGGCCCCAATGAATATTCTTAGTACCCTAACTTCTTGAGAAAGTCAAGATTACACAAATTCAAGGATGACCCTCTATTTATAAGTACCTAGAGGATGTTATGGTTGGAAAGGGAAATCTAAATGTATAATGGATGGTTATACTAAGAGCTTATAGCTGACATATCCTATGCATTAAAAGTAATCTATTGGGAAGAAGATAAATGACCCACAAGTGCCTGAAATTGACTTGTATCAATAGCCCTAAGGACTTTTAATTCATTTAGGACTTGATTGAGAATCTCTCGATGTACTGATGACATTTTAATAAGATTCATGAGAGATATTTGAGTTAAAGTCTTGTCAAGCTATTAGATGATGTCATACAGTTTGTTGGAAGAACTCAAGACTTTTTTATGGATCATGACCTTTTGATATGTGGATGTGGATGGGTCTTTTAGAGGATCTCTAAGAACTATAATCTTTCCATTCCATGTAGTTAATACACAATAAATTATTGCCTTGCTAATTTTGAGAGTGGTGGATGGTGGATGTGTGGGCTCTTGAGGGCCTAAAATTTTAATGGTATGGGTTGAAGTGGTGTTCATTTCTATTTGAAGTGGAGGCTTGACCCTAATCCTTTAGTGGTTTTTTTTTGCCTCTGATCATGATTAGGTAAGGGGTCCTATTATATACCCATTTTCTTATTCTTGGATTGGCTAGTTGGGCTCTTTCCTTCTACTTCTATATCTCCTTTCTCTATTAAATCTTGGATGAAGTTACTTAAGTGAATACACTTCTAACTATCATGTACCTTAAATCTATGATATTGAAAAAAAAATCATCTTTTTGATACCAATATGGTCATGGCTTGCTATCATATAATGGTTAGATTTTAGGGAGATTAATCATATTAAAAATTATTAATTGTTGCAAGACCATTTCTTCAAGTACACCAAAACTAGATAGAGGCCACTTTCCTATTTGGTGTTTTGGTTTTCCCCTGGGTACCATTATAGTGGATACATTTTGCTTCTTATTGGTGGGTGAAGTTTTATACACTATCTATAGATTTGTAGAATCTATTACACCATCCCCTATGACATTTTTTAATTATTGACGACCTTAGGCTTACCCATAAAAGTGTTATCTTGGATTTTACCTTATTCATTTCAGGAATATACTTTAATATTCCCCTTTTCAATGAGTGATTTTTAAATTTGATTCCCTTTTTCTATAATTTCATTGAAATAGTTGTCACACTATAGATTTAATTGATATTTTAATTTAAAATTGAGATTATATAAGAAAATCTTGGCTAAGTCCTTTCTAGGGACCGTGCAACAAAATCAACTAGTGAGGCTTCTCCATCATTATAGGAATGATGATAAGTTCTCTTTTATTTTATTAGTATTATAAATATCTATAATAGAGATGTCATGTTTAATGTTGAAGGAGAAGTGTCACACAAACTTATCTATTAGCTCCCAAAAACTAAATATGTACTCTTTAGGTAGATGGATAAACCATTCTAGTGTGGGTCCTATGAGAATTTTACAGAAGATTCTAAGAAGATAAGCATCATCATAAGCAACCTCATGTCATGCTACATAGAATTCTTTCATGTTGTCATGTGGGTTTCCTTTCCCCTTATATTTTTCAAAGTTTAGAATCTCTATTGGGAATGATACTTGCAAGATACTCATATCTAAGGGAGATTTAGAAAAATATTCATATTTATATCTCATTGCTTGGGTGTGAGGATCAATCTATTGAAGAGTCTCTTTTATCATCCTCCACTCTTGAGTGAACTATGGGTCCATTAGGAGATTAGAGGCTTGTGTTTGGCTTATTATAGGTCTTGCGTGATCACGATCAGTATTTTTAATGTAATGTCTTGATAAAGTGGGTTTTTTATTTTGTGAAAAAAATTGAGAGGTAAGGGAATTAATTTCATGAGTCAATTGGTCTAAATTATCCTCTAAGGTAGATCTTCTCTTGTTAACCTCAATGCAATTATTTTTTTGGGGTTCTTGATCTTCAAGTTCTTATTCATCATCCATAAGATTATCTTCTTCTTCTTGTTGGTTGACATTATTTTGATGAGGAGGAGTATTAGGTATAGTGGATGGGTAGATGAGATGTTATAAGAGGATTTGATCAAAGGTAGGGGGTAGCGGTCCCCCCATTCCAATGACCTGGGAAAGAATTTGATCATGGTTCTCATAGATGTATTGGTAAAATTGAGCCCTAACCTCATCACTATGGAATAGGTCATTTATAAACTAGTCTTCCCCTTTAGGGGTATGCATGTCACTATATGTGTCATCATTATCTTGATTTGATTCACCTACATTCCCAAGGATGCCATTTTCTTGATTATATCCTCATCCCATTCTTAAATTTTGGGCGCGACTTCTAATAGGTATGGTAGATGGTGAAGATGAAGCATGAATAGTGATTAGGTGTGACTTTTATATAGGATGATGAGAGAGAATGTGACTTTGGATACTAATTTTCTCTTAAACCCAAGACTAAAAGAGCTCAAGAGTGGGGACTAAGTGTGACTTAGATTTGTGTTTGAGGATAGGAAGACTAGAGAAATCAAATATTACCAAAGTAAATAACCTATAAGGTTTTAATATATTAAGGAGACAAAGATGACTAAATACCCTTCACACTATCAAGATGATGATCTGATGGGTGCTAGGTATGAATAGGCAAAATGATAAAATTATCGGTCCTACACTAAACCTAACAAGTTTGTATACTTTGACAAGTTTGATCAAGGATGAAGTGATGATTAAGATAGAAAATAATTAATGACCACTAAATTTTGGCTCTAAGACAAAATTTTAATACCCAAAAGGTGTAAATGATGATATTAAAAGATTTGGTTTTGATTATAACATGGGATGTGTTCTAAAGATTCAATAGGTGTGTGTGATAATGAAAAGGGAAAGACTGAATCAGTTCACAAATAATACAAGATTTCACACAATCATGAGCCCTAATTTTAATCAACTAAAATGGTGTGTGTATTGTTTAATAAATTTATGAATGAGGCTATAGGCTGGTGACCCATTACATAATCTATTAAGCCCTCTCAACCCCATTTGTATTTCAGAGTCAATTAGAAGTTGATACTAACTCTAGTAATATGACACCTATTATGGATGATGGTTCCTATAGTAGGTATACATAAGGGTGTTTAGGAGCATAAAACCATATAGGGTGATTTATAATGATCAATTTAGAGAGTTAAATGTTTCCCTTCATGGATGACCTATATGGGTTCAACTACTTAGCCTAATGACAACTTCCCTTGATATTTACACTATATCAGAACATGGAGTTTGGTTAAATTCATGGTGATGAAATCCACGCCACCAACCCCTAATAACTAAGAAAGTGTGTGGGGATGAATTCCACATCATGTGTTATCCTAAAAACAAAATGGGTTGATAAACATCTAAAAAAAATTCATTTATTTTATTAATTACATAGGTGAGGAAATTAAACAAACAAAAACACAAGGATATATACAAGTTCAAGATTAAAATTCTTAGGCCAAATACTATTCCTATAAAAACACAATTTAGTAAGCTAATCTAGTGCCTCTTAATAAGATGTTCATGAATAAAATTGATTAGTTATTTGAAAATAGGCAAAACCACTTCTATTTCTACAAAAACTTAAATACATAGTTAGTTTAAAGTAAAATCACTTCTAAAAAGCACAAAACTACAGGTCTTAGGAAATATCACAACTAGCCAATACATAGTTTTTATGAGGGTTAACTAACCATGACCATAGTTATATGGTTTATGGAAAATATTTAATGGTTAAGAATTATTTCTAGTCAAAATGGAATATCTCAACTCACAATCTGCAATTTTGTAGGTAAAGAAAAACCTTAAAAATCTAACAATAAGACTAGTAAAATATTAAAAAGGTGATAAAATATTTATAGAAGACTAAGATTTTATCATCACCTTGTCCCATGTAGTTTATCTTCAATATTTTCCAACCAATTTAAATGCCATATTATTTAGATTTGGATTGCTTGTGTGTATTTTTAAAATCACTCTAATGGCTTCCTTGGATAGTTAAATCGATTTACAAGAGTATGAAGATTATTTAGGATGGTTGAATATGAGAGTATAATGAAGGTTTATAAAATTTCCAATTTTATTATTATTAGCTTGGCCATGGCCCAAGTGTGTATATTTATAAGATGGTGGAGGTATTTTCAAATTATTTAAAAGCCTCTAGTTTAGAGACTTCTAGAATCTTAGAGGAACTTCACTAGTTCTAGATATTTCTAGGTTAGTTTAGGGGATAATGGGGATTAAATTAGGATTAGATGGAGTTTAAGGTTCATAGGGATATATGAGAGGCTAGGGTGGTAAGTTTGCTAAGGGTAGTTGAATAAATATGAGTTTTTGATTTGCAAGTGGGCTAGTGGGTAGTTAATGCAATAGGTTTATTAGTTAAGTAGGTTGGTTAGTAGGATAATGGGGTGATTAATTGATCATAGGGGTAAATAAAGGTTTATGGGGTATAGGGAATAGTATATAGGTAATATTATTTTAATTAATTTCATAAGATTATGGTTATTGGGTAAATTAATAAGATTAATAAAATTATTCAGGTGAGCAAATTTAGGTGCATATACTAAGTAATTGTTCCTCAAGTAAAATGGTGGATAAGTAAATATGAAAACAAATAATTATATCTATCTCTCTCTAATGAAAATATTAAAAATGTTGTGTTTATATATTTAGATCTAACCCTAAACCCTTATGAAGTTTTAGCCAACATAATTGGCCCAATCATCCCAATTTCTAAATTAATAAAGAAATTAGTTAGGTCCTGGACTAGGTCAGCTGGGCTAACCTAGTCTTATAACATGCTTTCTTTTAAGAACAAGGTTAGACCATGTGAATTTGTTTAATAAATGATAAAATTAAGTTTTGGCTTAAGTAGGGGTTATTTAAGGCTATGAATTTCTTGGAGGAATGTGTAAGGGAGGTGTCAAAGCTTAGAAAAATTTATAAGATAGGTTTGTGTTCATTTCAAGTGGTGGTATATGAGAAAATAATCTTGTAAAGTGCTAATGGTAGTCCCTGTCCTTTCTTGGTGTACCTTTTAAGGCATGTACTTAGAGATATTGATTCTTAATGTGTACTTATAAGTGAGAAAACATCAGTAATTGATAATGTTTAAAACTATTATGTGTATAGACATTGCATGCTTCACACATAAACTAGCATGTAGGGGAGAATGACCTAAGTCTAAGTCCCTCTTCTAGAGTATTATATATGCAAGAAATGTCCTTTGACATAGGTTAAGTAGGGTCAGGTTGAGACCATGTACACACTAACCCATTTTACCCTAAGGTCACATTGAATATGGAAAGCTAGGATTTTCAACTTTTCATATCTATCATATGAAAATGGAGGCCAAATTTTTAATCCTTCTAGAGATTTTACATGTGAGATGGCCAAAAATGTTAACCATGGTCTTTTTGTGTGCCCTATAATAATTTATGATTTGGAAAGAGTCAATCCTTGTGATTTTTATGTGGATAATAATCTTTAAACTAGTCCTAAAGGTAGTTATCATGTACATCCCATTTGTATTGGTGTAATTAGAATTATATGTAGAGTTACATCTACAAATGGCATTCCAAAGTAACTATCAAATTCCACCATTACATATGTAGGTGGATTTAGTGGGGAACTTAGAGCTTTATATATTATTCTTTGAATATATCCTAGAGATCCATTTACAAGTCATGATTCTATCCATAGGTTGGAGGTTAATATCACCCTTGCATCTTTAGCAATTAATAACTCTAGATCTAATTCATCATTTTGACCTTCTAAACCCATGAACATGTGGTGAATTTCTATGTTGACATTCATATATAGACCAAAAATATTTCAATTTCATTCCCTTTTGTAGTTACTCTCTTCAAAAAAATGTATATCACAAGTGCATGTAGTATGCCACTTTATGAGGATAGTCAATAATATTCTGTTGATGCCATTTTTATGATTCTTTGGGATTGGTTAGTGGTTTTATTAGAATTATAAAGTGAATATTAGGCCAATAAATATCAATTGCACTCAATGCATGTGAATAAAATTATCATTGTTCTAATTTGATGCAACATGTCACTTAATTATACACAATTATTTTCCTTATAAGACATTGTACCCCTCAATGTGGTACCAAAATGTATCAAATGATTATATATATGAGAGTGAATCATATTATTCATATGTTCACATAATTAATTGATGGTTATTTTCATGTCTTACATACTCTTTTTCAAAAACATTGTAGATGAATTTTGTACATGATATGTCAAAATCATGTTCATCATGAAATATCTGAATCATAGCTATTGTCCAAAATGGTAATCCATATATTGAATCAAATGTTTAAAAAATTCATGTAGATGCACTCATTTCATTTCAATTCCAACCGATCACATATTCCATATGGAAATAATGTAAGGACATATCAGTTAACCCTTTTGTACATACTCATTTATAAGGGATGCACCAATTCCTAGCCAATCTATTAGATCTCTAGGTTATGTATTAGGATTATTCACCCTTTCATGAATTAATTCCATATCTCTAATGGAATTTGAGGGTTTGGATGCCATTGAATTCATGTGATTGATGATATTTTATTCATCTATTTACATCATTGGACCCTAAAATATATATTCATTCACATATAAATCAAACCCCATATGTATAGAGTTCAATTGGTCAAATATATTTTTCATAGAATTGGGTGGAAGTTGGATAAGTGTATTTTTATCAATTTGAACATCTCTATAGAAATTTTCATGTTATATTTTATATTTATTTCCCTATAAACTCTCTCTATTAAATGTAAATTTATAATTCATTCTGCATTGATCTCTTCTTAGAATAAAAATGATTGGAAAATATTTTATTTGATGTGGTAAAACCTTAGAAATTTATGTCACTTATTTTAGAAAACTAATTGCATGTCCTTTATTTTTATACTAACCTCTAGTTACATGTGTGACTTGTAGGATTAGATTGAATTGTGATATCAACATCTATTCTACTTGGGTTAAGCTTGCAATTTATTATGGGCATGGACCAAGATCCATATTGTTTGATTTTTAAAATAGATGATCATTTTTATCTTTTCAACATCTATGGAAAATGGCATCTTCAGGTGCTCATGAGATATTTATGCCGGGGTGAATTTCTTGACAAACATAACACATACTTGGTGAAGCCAAATTTTTCTAGATGATGATGAAATATCATCTTTAATGTCTTCAAATATACCTCAACATTTCCACTATTATCATTTTTATTTTGTATATTATTTTCAACATCATCATCCATGGAATTTATTTCTCTATTAGCTACCATGTCCAACACATGTTCTATGGTCATAGAATTCACTTATTTAGAGTTGGCATCAATATTAAAATTTGTTTAAAGATGCATTTAAGTTGATTCATGATTACATTCTTATAGTTGGTTTATTTATTCCTCTGTAAATTGATTCAAGTGCATTTCTCTTTGAATTATTCTTCTTATTTTATAATGATCATCTTTTAATGTTTGTGTGTGATATGTTATCATTTCTTGAGCATGTCTCATTTCTACTTCTAGTTCTTCAACTAGCATTTTTGCCTTACATTTTACACATCTTTCTCTTTCATTATCATTACATTGTTATCTTTATCTCTATATCATTTATTCACTTTGTTATCTTCAGTATTATTGAGCATATTGTCTTCACTTCTCTTTGGTTATAAAATTCAATTGTGGGTAAACCATGCCTATAAAAACAGACATAAAACATTCCAAATTTTAACAAATAAATTTAAATTATAATAGACTTATTTAATATTAATTCATGAAAATAATTTATCAATAAATTTTAATAAAATTATATAAAGTATTAATAATTATATAATAAATGTATAACTCTATTTTAATTTTAACTATAATTGATCCATTTTAAAAAATATTTAAATAAATTTTATTAAATTTTATATTTGTAAAATTGATTAGATATTTTTTTTCTAACAAAATTTATTCCTTTATAATTTATAAATATAGCTTGAGATTCATAAATTATGGACATATCATAAAATTACATTATAGTATATCAATATAAATCATATATTATGAATTTCATTGAGAATAACATTCAAAGTGGCATATGATTACATTTACACATGAAATTGATTTAATATATGAGATCCACTTTCATTTTTTTTTGTAAATATACTATATTATATATGGAAAATGGAGATATTATAACATTAAATCAATTTCATATGTCATATAGATATTACATATGTTAATACTAATGAATCCCAAAACATGGCTGCTTGAAGATCTTCCACAAGAGAAGAAGCCAATTATCTATAAATGGGTATTCAAAATGAAATAAAAATAATATGGTAATATAGACAAGCACAAGGATTGACTCATATTTAAAGGCTATGCATAGAAGGAACGCATAAATTATGAGGAGACATTTTCTCCTACGACCAAGATCAAAATAATCTAAATGATATTTGCATTGGCTGCACAATTTGGATGGAGGATACACTAAATGGATGTCAAAAGTTCCTTTCTCAATGGATATCTATAAGAGGAAATTTACATGACACAATCACAAATTTTTGTCTCACTTGGTAATGAAGGAAAAGTATGTAAACTCATAAAATCTTTGTATCATCTCAAACAAGCTTCCTGAGCTTGGTACATAAGGATTGATGAGCATCTATTCCAACATGTATTTCAAAGGTGTCCCTACAATATAAATCTCTACCTAAAATAGAAAGGGGGAGAGATTGTGATTATTTTATTATATGTTGATTATCTAGTCATCACTAGTAGTTCAGTGAAGATGATTAATGTAACCAAGAAAGATCTAAATCGATCTTTCAACATGATATATCTTGGGCTTCTACACTATTATATTGGTTAAATATATAGAAAAATAACACCACATCTTTATGTTTTAGATGAAGTATGCGAAGACAAAACATGATAAATTTAGGATGATAGATAGTAATCTAATTGCTACACCTATGGAGACAAGGCTTCAGTTGTCTTATGTAGATCCATCACCACAAGTAAATACAATTCTCTATTGGTAGTTGCTTGGGAGTCTTAATTACTTAACATATACTAGGATAGACATTAGCTATGTAGTTAGTTATCTTTCAAGGTTCATGTAGGAGCCAAATATGTCTCAATGGAAAGAAGTAAAGTAAATACTAAGATATATCAAGGGTAAAATAGACTTTAGCCTAGAATATAAGAAGAATGACAATTTCTTCTTGACAGGATATTTTGACTTAGATCATGTAGGAAGTATTGATGATAGAAAATCCACTTTTGGATATGTGTTTTGTAAGGATCTAGTCCTATGTCTTTGGGGAGCAAGAAATATAAATTTGTTTATCAATCTTCTATTAAAGTAGAATATCATGCTACAAGAGGAGCTATCTATGAATTGATATGGTTACATCATATAATGGAAGGATTGGGAGTACCAAAGAAGATACCTACCATCCTATACTATGGCAATGAGCGTGTTCTCAATTTTTTTCACAATCTAGTCTTTCATGAATACACAAAATAGATTGAGGTGAAAGTTTATTTCATTTATGAACATATACATCAACACAACATCTAGCTCCAATATTGATCGATAGAAGAACAACATGTAGATGTCTTCAAGAAGTCACTTACACATGATAAATATGAGTAATTTAGAAAATTTTCTCTTGTTCACTTCAGGCTATGCTAAATTAAGGGGGAGAATGTTAGCTATTATTATAAGGTAATTAATTCACAATAGTATTTTATTATTAGTTTGTTGCATTATTATACCTAAAGTCTATCCTAAGTGTAATAATGCAACAAATTAACAATAAACTACTATGGTGAATTAATCACCTTACAATAATATCTAAAAATACCTTTAATTTGAATGGGAGATTTGATGATGAGAAGATTGAAGAAGATTGTTAGGATAAATAAAAACCCAAATCTATCCCCAAATCTCATACAAGAGAAACTATGAAATAATTAATCAAGCATTCTTAAAATAAACATAAACATGCACATAATAAGAGACAATAAATTTAATGGGGTTCATCCAAGATGGCCTACATCCACCAAAATTATCTAATATATTATTTCCATCATTACAAGGGATAAACAAAATCCTATAACAAACCTTGTTACACTTCTCTACCTTTTTGCCTCCTGTTTGTGTAAAATATTTCATTATTTTTCACACTCATACATCTCAACATATATCAGTACATCTTAGGGTAAAAAATACCTAAATCTAACTTCTACCATCATATTTGGAAACCTTTAATCAATGGCCCAGATTGACTACAAAATTACAATTTAACAAGACAATTTTAATTAAAATTTTCTTTTGGGTGCGCGGCCCTCAGACCCCCCACTAGATCTTGCAAGGGGGGTTCCCCCCTTGAATACCCCCACACCATCAGGGATTCAAAGAATGGGATCCAAAACCAACTGAAATAACATCATAATTTTAACCTTTGATCTTGGGAGACAATTAGGCTCCACACTTAACAAGGTTGAGCTCTTTCTAGGCTTTCTTTCCCTTAGACAAGCTAGACGAGATGCAGTGTCTGAACAACACCTTCCAAGCTTCCTCACCTTCAACGGCCCATATATTCCACTTTAAATATAAGGCATATCCTTTTCAAGCTATGTCAATGAGCCACATACCTTTGGCATCCTATGTGAGGCAATAGTATTTCTAAGTCACCCTATGGAATCCATTTCCATGAGAAGAATTGGCCCAAAGAATATACCTGAGCAATTTCTCTAGTTTATGGTAAGATTTGTTATAAGGCACCCAACATGAAGAGTAGTAAACATGGGTGGTTACAAGCACTTTCAAGTAGATTTAAAACTTTCTTGCTAATGATAAGCACTTGGTCACCTACTACTCCAAATTTTTAGCAACTATGTCAACAACATATTACCACAATAGGGGTGGTGAGGTATCAAAAGTAAAGGGGATGCCAATAAATTTTAATATTTCATCATGTTGGATAGACACCCAACCATATTTATCAACCCACACTAGTGGAGGGAGGTATGATTTCCTATAGAAGTGAGTTTTTTTACCATTGGATGTTGGAGCCACAAGCAAGGTAGAAGGTGTTGAGATGCTGCAAGACATTGCCCACATTGGCACAATCTTCAATTAGAGTAAGTAAATAATCATTTGCAAAGTGACCATTAAGACATTGCATATCTTTGTACAAGTTTTTAGTATTTAGAGGGAGATAAATTCCCTTAAAAAGGCCCCTAGCTTGGGCATTGCTAAAAATATATCCAAAAACCTCCACTGCAAGCACATACAAGGTAGGTGCCAAAGGGCATCCTTGGCGAATGGAGCATAAAAAACCAAATTGATTATAAGTGACTCCTTTAATGGAGAGAATAACTAAGGCATCTAAAAATAATATATAGATGGTTTGAATGAAATTGGGCTCGAAGCCTAGGTCTCTAAGCATGGATAGCACGAATGGCCACTCAATACAGTCATAAGCTTTTTCAAAGTCAATTTTAATGAACACAACTTATTTCTTTGACCTTTTATCCTAGTCTATAACTTCCTAGACTGCTATGATGTTGTCTAATATGTATCTACTTCTAATGAATCCTACTTACTCAGGGTGAATGATGTGAGGCAATAGAATGTGCAACTAGAGTGCTAGAGCCTTGGCAATGATTTTGTAGGAAACATTCATGAGGGTGATAGGCTAATAATTATAGATCAGCTTGGGATCCCCCTACTTAGGTATGAATCTAATGTTTCCTTTATTTATATTATTTCCCATAGAATGAGTGTGAAAGGACTCTTGATAAACGTGGTAATAATCAATACCCATAAGATCCCAAAGGGTTTTATAGAACTCATAGGGGAAACCATCAATTCTTGGAGCTTTATCATTTGCCATGTGAGACACCACCTCATGTAGATCATCCATAGTGAGGAGCCTATCACAAATAACATAGTAGGTGGTAGTGAGTTTTCAAGGTACCATTGTGAGACATTATTGAAGGGAAATATCATGCTTTATAGAGGAAGCTTGAGATTTGAAAACTTGTTCATAGTGGTAAAAAAAATCTTTAAAAATATGTAATGTCTCTGACAGTTTGTTTCTAGCCTCAAAGATGACCTAGATTTATTGCTTCAAGTTTTTGGCTTGTAGAATTTGAAAAAAATCCTTGGAATCTTTGTCCCCTATCTTTGTATCCTAGCTTTGACTTGAGGTCCTTATGCATTGCAGTTATATACTATTTGTATACAATGTTGTAAGCAAGAGTTTCTGACTTGCAAGATCTCATTGAAGGGATCCTTCTCGAGTGCTAAAGTTTCATGACTAAGTTATGAGGAAGTAGCAGAGTAAGAGTGTCTTTGAATTTTAGAATATTGATGGCCATAGATTTTAAGAAAGAAAGATTTCCTTTTGATGTCATCATGCCATGAAAGAATCCAACTAGATTCTTAGGATTGACGGGGATCCAAATTCCAAACTCTATGAGTGTACACCATAGTGGGCCCATGTTTGAGCAAATAAGTGTTTAGAAAAAATTATGTTTTATGTATATTGGGTTTCATGAACTACCATTTCACTTAGAACCAAATATGGGAGTGGTCAAAAAGTCCAAAATCTGGTAGTGCCTATATGAGAGCAAAAAAACCATTGTAAAAAAAGTATGGTTGGGTGGAAATCACTGTGTTATCTAGGTGCTTTAGAATCTGAGTGGGGCACTCCTTGAGATTGCTCTAGGTGTACCATACTCCATCTACAGTTAGTGGATTAAATTAAGGTCATAAAATCCCCATTTAATTCACATATAATACCATACCTCCATTTTGCTAACTACCTAATGCATTGGTAGGTAGCCCACTTTACCTTCAGGAGATACCACCATATTAAAGTCACCACATAAGATCGATTGGTCATTAGAGAGATCATATTCAATCTATTTTCATTAATGGGTATGCTCAATGGCATCATTTGAAGCATAAATGTTAATAAAACCAAAATAATGGATTTCAATACTAAAAAGGGTCCATACTAACTAGTCGATGGGGCCACACCAAATTGCACTATGTGTAGCCAACACCTTGGAGAAATGAATGTGATCACCCCTCCATGTCTTTATTCATGATTGATATACAAGATAATACTATTATGCCAGATGGAATAACTAATAGCCACCAATAAAAAATATGCCACCTTAGCTTCTTGTAGGCAAATAATGTCCATCTCAGGAAACTTCCTTCTAAAATCATGTGGAACGAACTTGGATTTTGGGTATGTGAAACCTTGAGCATTCCATGAAAATAAATTTGTATATGATTGGTGTCAAGAGACATATCCTCAGAGTCTAGGCCTTCTAAGGCATCATACCGATTTTGCATAAAAATCCAACTATTGGCATTTTAAAAATCATCAAATTGCTTCCTCACAGTAGGGTCAACTTGGTACTCTCTTTCCTCTATCTCATAATGCCTCATAAGAGGGATACAAGAGAATTTTATCACATCCCACCAAGAATTAAGTGGAAGAGTGATTGGTTGTGAGTCTAAAAATCTAGAAGAATTGGGCATAGGAGCCTCGAGACCCATGGATAGAACATTAGTAGCTAGAGGGGTGTTAAAGACCCTATATTTTTATAATATTTTTAGGGTTTCAACCTAAGAAGGATATTTATAAGTAGGAGAATATTCTTATAGGCCATTACTTATTGATGCCTTACCTCATTTGGGAGTAGAATTTTAGCTTGTGGATTTGGTATGACTATTCTTCTTTCCTATCATAGTCCATCCATCATCAATTATATTTTTGATAGCTTCCAAAGAGGGTTTGGGGGGAGAGGATGAATAGTTAGATGCATTATTATGGTCTAACTAGAGGGGATAGTCTTAAATATTATGGTATATGGCTTGGTAGTGAAAACATGTGTTAGGCAAGTTGATATACAAGACTTGCTGAGAGTGTTGCACATCCCCAACTTGAATTTCCACAAACTCCTTTAGGTCCCCAAAAAGGTAAACTTCAACATAAACTTGATTCTAAATTCAAGAGATGGATGGGAATATGGTGATTTTTAGGTTGAGTATGATCTAGTGAAGGATGTACCAACTCATCCTTGTGAATCATGTTAGGGTGCACCTATCATAACTACAGGGAAAGGTATCGAATAGTCAGGTGGGAAGAAATAGATATCATGGGCAAAAATGGTGATTAGAGAGCGACTAGAAAGAGATATAGTTGAAGATTCCCCATTGGTCCCCACCTATGAAATTGATGAGGTTTATATATATATATATATATATATATATATATATATATATATATATGTTCCTAACATAATCATTGAAAATGTTGACTCTTTACTGTCAAAATCTCTTGGATAAATTTAGTGGTATTAGACCAAATAATAACTCTTTTAGGAAATGGGAAAATTTTAAATGGCACCCCAAGGGCCAAGTACAAATCATTGCTATGCCAGGTAGAATTCAAAGGACTATCTCAAGATCTTATCAAGTGGTCCATGGTCTATGGGAAATCTAATATTTATCTCCACAAGTGGAAAGTAAGTTTTAATTTAAATGGTGTGGTCATGGAAAATATCCTTATCTGAGTTAATCGTCTAGAAATACCTCTAGAATTTTGGGTTCTAGAGGTTATTCTAGGGATCACTAAAGCCCTTATCCAACCCATATCCATTGATCCTATTACAATATCTAGATGTAGACTTCTTACCACAAGGTTATGCATTTTCATCCCCATTGATAAACCCTTGATCCACTCTATTAAGATAAGAACCAAATATGGGATTTAGAATTAAAAAATTGTATTTAAAAGAGAATCAAATATTGTAAATCTTGTAATGTTTTGAACCACTCTTTGAAATATTTACCTATCTCTTAGAGGCCTTCCCAACCCCCATTTGATGAATAAACCTCTTCCTTCAAATACCTCCCCTCTTTGGCCTCCCTCCTCTATATCCCATCCTACTCCTATTCCCCTCAGCCTGGTAGAAAAATTTTCAATATTTTCTTCAATTAAGGACCTAAATCCTAAACCTCCTTCCAGCATAACCAAGCTTTACTCTAAAGATATTTCTTCTTTATCAACCCATACTAGTTCTATTTCTTCAGGCAAGTTTGATGTGGTTATCTTGATGAAATTTCAATAAATCAAGGCTTCTTCAACTCCTCTCTTTTAGGTAAAAAATTTGGTAAAATAAACCTTTGATTCTACTATTTCAATGTCAGTAAAGCCTCACTCTCATTCTAAGCATCAAAAAGTTCTAAAATATTATCTCAGCTTAAAAAGCAAGCTTTTAGGAGGAGACCTAGTTATTCTAGATTACTCACCTGAAAAGGCTTTGTTAACCCCAATCCAAAAGGAAGGGTTATATTAGTCTATTGCTCTAGATCAAGGTGATTTATTCTCAATAGGTAAAATTAAAAATAGTGGGAAAAATAAGGAAAAAGAAGAGGAGCAATGGATGAAGGTGTAATCTAAAAAGGGTAGCAATAAATCAGAAGTAGGAGAAGATCAAAAATCAAGTAGCAGATAGTGTAATATGAATGCTAGAGGACAAGAAATATAAAAAAAGTTTCAAATTGTATTCAATGACCCTTAGATAATTCCCAAGTACCTAAAAATGAAGATCATATCATGGAACATAAGGGGTTTCAATAATACCAAAAAATAAAGATTGGTAAAACATATTATTTATAAGTACAAACTTGATATTTTGATTCTTCAAGAAACTGAGATGTCAGAGGATAAAATTTTTAAAAATAATGATAATATCTGGGATAAAGTGAAACATTTTGGCAGTAGTTCTAGAGATGCTTAAGGTGGTATGGATTTTTTTGGAATCTCCTATCTCAAGAGGGATCAATTATTTCAAAAATAGATTCTCATACAATCGTTCACTTCAAGGAAATCCATAATAAAAAGGAGTGGATCCTTTCAAATATCTATGCTTTTAATTCTAAAAATGATATAAAAAATATTTGGGATGACCTTGTTGAGATCAAGAAGAATATTAAACATATGAACTAGATCATGGTAGATGATTTAAATTTCCTCTTTCTCCTATGGAAATAAATGGGAAATCTACTCACTTAGTGATAATATGACTAATTTTATATATTTCATAATTGAGGTAGGTCTTATGGATGTGGAATTTAAAAGAAACCCCTACACTTAGTCGAATAGGAGACTTGGAGAAAACCTAATTCAAGTTTGATTGGATAGGTTTTTGGTTTCTATGAATTAGGACATTCAATTTAGTAACTCTCTTTTATCTCTTCTGAGGATTAGTTTTGATCATAGTATCTTGATCTTCAGAGGAGAAAATATGACCAAACCTAAGTGTATTCCATTTAGATTTGAAAAGATGTGGTTAACACACCCATCTATTATTGATTATCTAAAGTAGTGGTCAAAGATTCTAGTTCAGGGATCAGACACATTCATCTTATCCATGAAACTTAAACATGTTAAGAATAAGCTTAAGATATGGAATAAGGAAGTGTTCAGTAATATTTTTACCGAAAATAATAGAATTGAATAAGATTTATGAAAAATGAAGAAAGAGATCAATGTCTCCAGTTCTAAACCCATTTCTCAAGCTTAAGAAAGGGAGCTCCTGAGCTTATTTTATAATTTTGAAGCCAGGGAATAAATCTATTGGCATAAAAAATCAATAAAAATTTGGCTGAAGGAAGGGGATAGGAATACTAAGTATTTCAATCACTTAGCTTCCAAGAATTGCCATTACACTAAAATTTCTAAAGTCAAGGGAGATGATGGGGTTCTTTATAAAGAGGAAAAAAATTGAGTTGAAGATTGTTAACTTTTATAGGAATCTTCTAGCACCTATCACCTCTCAGGTTGTTTAGTTAGAGGATCAGGCTCTAAATCTTATTACGGGGGTCATATCCTAAGAGGATAATATTTAAATTCTATCTCTGACTTCTAATGATGATATTAAATCCATTATTTTTTCATTATAAGGAGACAATGCCCAGGTCCAAATGTGTTTCCCACTTTTTATTCCAAGATTTCTAGGATATTATTCTGCATGAAGTTTGTTTAGATGTCTATAAATGTTTTAAATCATGGATTATGCTCTAAGATTCTAATAACACTTTCCTACTTTTGATTTCACAAAATAATAGAGTGAATAAACTAAAGGATTTTAGACATATTAGCCTCTAATCCACCTTTTATAAGTTTTTTACCAAAGGTTAAGCTTTAAAAACTCAAATGCTACTTGATAATATGATAACAAAAAATAAAGGGCATTTGTGTTTGGTAGATAGATATCGGATGTCATCATAGTTTCTCATGAAACAATTCATTCGATAGACAACTCTTTTGAGTAGGGAATATTTATCAAGATTGACATGAATAAAGCTTATGATAAAGGCTCATGGCTCTTTATGGACACAATTCTACAAAATTTTGGGTTCAACCAGGTGGTCCAAAATCTTATTTCATCATGTATTTATTCTCCCATATACTTAGTTGTCATAAATGGGATCCCTAAAGTATTTATTTTAGATGGTAGAAGTATTCATCAAGGGGGGACTTTATCACCTTATCTTTTTATCTTGATGGCTGAAACATTTAGCAAAAATATTAAAACTGTCAGATCATCCAGAACTATCAAGGGTATTAAGGTGGCTCCTAATACTAGACCAATAACTCATCAATAATTTTATGATGATACTTTTATGATGGGAGAAGCTTCATTATCTGAAGCTAAATGTTTCAATAAATTTTTTAATATCTATGAGGAAGTTTTAGGGTAATATGTTAACCTTTTCAAATTTGTTTATTTTTTAGTAACACTTTGGCTAGCTTACAGGTGAAGATCTCTAGGATTTTTGGGTCCTTAATAAAAAATCTCCCATCTTCCTATCTAGGTATTCCTTTTTTTGAAGGAAAAGTGAAACTTGAATTTTAGAATCCACTAATTGATAGGGTCAAAAACAAGTTGGCAAGTTTGAAAGAGAATATATTATCTCAAGTTGGTAAAATTCAATTACTTCAAAACTCCCTATAGAACATCCCTATCAATTTGACGTCGTTGTTTGAAATTTTAGGTAAAGTGGTGGATTAATTAAAGTAAATTCAAATAAATTTATTTGTCTAGGAGCAGAAGATTGCTTCAATTTCCCCCTTATTTTTTTTGTAAAAATCATGCTTTCCCAAAGGGAAATGGGGCTTGAGTCTCAAGAGGGTAAAATCAATTAACCAAACCCTACTAGCAAAACAAGGTTGGAGGGTGTTGAAGGAAGATGATCAATGGATGAGAATAATTGAAGATAAGTATATGAATTATAAGGAGGGGTATTCTTTCCTTTCATAAGAAAGGCCTGATAATGGGTCCACTTTTTAGAAATCCATTTGTAAAGGAAAATATATCCTTAAAAGAGGCTTAAAATGGTGAATAGGAAGAGGTGATAGAGTTGTTTTTTGGGATGATCATTGGAGTAATAAGGACCCATTGGGTTCCTCTAAATTTTATGCTAGGATTTGATGTCACTTTAAGAAGGTTATGGGCCACAAAGTACAAGATTACTAGCAGGAAGAAGATGGGAGCAAAAAGTGGAAGATCCTGCATAAAGGAGTGAACCAGTAAGAAATTTTATTTCTGTAAAACTTAACAACTAGCTCCAAAATACTCATATTAGGAGATTACCCAAAGATGATGAACTTATTTGGAAGTAAAACTGTAGTGGAGTGTTTTTAGTTAAATCTGGATACCAATTGTCTTGGGATCAAGAAGGATTGGAGGAATATTGAAATATTTTGTGGGTTAAAAAGTTAATGCTTAAAATAAATGTTTTTTATTTGTTGGTCATTCAAAAAAAATTATCACCATGGATAACTTAATGAAAATGAATATTACAATTCCAAACAGGTGTGTTTTATGTAAAAATGAGGTTGAGTCTACTGATCATCTCTTCATTTTTTGCCCTTTTGATTTATCTATCTTGCATTTATTCTTTCTTTTCTCTAATTATTTTTGGGTCTTTCCAAAATCTATTTAGGATTTGATTTATCAATGGAAGGCCCATTGGAACTATTCCCATTTGGGTTTTTGGTGTGATATAGCTCTCCCCCATATTTTTTGGGGAATTTGGAAGACCAAAAATTTAGATATTTATGACTATTTAAACCCTAGTCTTGATTACATCTTTAAGAGGATAATGTTTTCTATTAAAGATAATTGGTCATAATTTAATTCTTTATTTTAAGATCCTCCCCCCATTCACCTTTCTCAGGTTATTCAATATTTGAACTAATGATCCCTGGTCAAGTTCATAAATAGAATGTTGATAGATTGATGATTAAAATGATTCATCCTCTCTAATCGTGGCTTAAGCTAAACTTTAATGGAGCAGTGAAAGGGAATCCTAGTCTAGTAGTGGGAGGTTGGGTTATAATGGATTCTAATGTTAATATTTTTAGAGCTTATGCATACCCTCTAAAGATTCAAACAAATCATGTGGCAAAGGATTTGATAACATGTTGCGGGATTAAGTTTGCTACTAAGTTGGGAGTATAGAATCTTTAGGTAGAAGGGGACTCATTTAATATCATTAAATATTTGAAGGGGAGTTCCCAACCTTCTTGATCAATTTATAGTACTTTGGAGGATAATAAAACAATCCTCTCATTCAAATGATTAACCATCTATCACATCTATAGGGATGACAACAATGGGGAAGATAAGTTAGCTAATATAGTGGTTAGGAGTGACTCACTCAAGCATTGGCATAATGATGTGGATATTCCTAATGATGTAAGATGTATTATTCAAAATGCAAAATCTTGATCAAATGTGAGACATCATAAATATAAATATTGGCAAATCAAAGTCACATGGGAGTAATTATGAAGTTACATGTATTGTAATCATGTTTTATTCATACCTAAAGGGAACATAAGAGAAGAAAAGTTTGGCTTTAAATGTTATCATTAAACATAAAAAGCCAAATAAGGGATTTCTCAAATTTACAACAACTTGTAACTTTTGTAGAACTTGAAGTAAAGCTAATAAACTAGATATGGGTGGCGATAGATATAGGGTGGAGCCAATTTATTGTGTAGAGGCTAAGTACAGCCCTTATATTTGGAATAATATGGTGAAGGGTGGATTTTTAAACTTCATGAAGAGGATTATAGGGCATGATGTGGGTATTTCTCATTATTTCACAAAATGATGGTTTGAGAGACAAGTTAGAATTTGCAGCTTCAAGATCACCATCTCTGAAGAAATTATTAGAGAGGTTATAGGTATAGCTTGTGATGGGGTTAATGCATTTAAGGATAGAAAAGGAAAGAAGAGTTGTTTAACATTTTTTATAATACTAAGAATAAAAACCCGAAGACTTATAATCCTAAAGGTTTTCTTTATGCTAATTTGCTTAGGAAATGGCCAAAAGTGTGTTTGAAGGTCATAAAATCCATAACTCTTGAGGGTAAACACACAATTATTTTCTTCCATCATTTTATTTTCTTTAACCATTTCAGAGGGCACCCTATAAGCGTTCCTTTTTTCTATTAATGTCTCTAGAGGTCTCCATAAATAATTTCAAGAATGATTCTTTTGTTGTCCTTATTCACCAAGGTCTTATCCTTTTGATTGTTAAAAGGGGAATCCCTAGAAAGATTCTGCAAGGTATACTAAGGTTTTTTTTGGAAATGGAGAGGGGAAGAAGCCTGCAAGGTTAGGGGAGAAAATGTTTCTATGGATTTATCCTTTGGGGGTAGTCAAAAAGGAAACCCTATTCATGTTGACCCAATTAATAGTATAGGTCATTCTTATACCGAAGTTATACTGTCTCTGCAAAAGCTCTAGAAAAAAGTCGCAGTCCAGAGGCTTTTTAGTTCTGAGATTTTGGATGAAGTGGACAAACATTGAAATTGATGTTGACTCTAGAGGAATCTTTCTCGTGGAAGGGTGGTAATCAAAGACATGGAAATGAAAATATGAGGGGTTTGTCTCAACCCCATCCTTTAAAGAGATAAAAATATCAGACGAGAGAGGGAGAGGTGGAAAAGAAGAAGACTGGATAGGTAAAGGTGGAAGTAAGAGTTGTGAGAATTAAAAGAAATAAGCATATAACAGATTCTCTGAAGACCCTAGCAATAAGACCAGGGGCAAGGAAAAGAACAAAAAAAATTGGTACTAACAAGCTGGTTCTTTATTCGGAGTCAGAGGACTCAGATTATTAATCTCTTTAGGCCTGTATTTTGTTGTCTTTTTGGTAGGATTTTTATGGAAGTTTGTCCATTGTAACTAGTTGTTGATGGTTAGGTAAACCTAATAACTCTACTCAATTCTTGGTTTTGTTAATTGTGTTAGCCTATCTTTCAACTACTTTTGGTAATGGGTAAAATCCTCCTAACCCGTTTATATACCTAATCTAATAAAAAATAATTAAAAACTTTTAAATATTTAAATATATATAAAATAATTGATTTCTATTAATAAAAAATGCATAATTTATTTGAAAGATAATTTAATTGACATAATTTAATTAAAACCTATAATAATAAATTCAAGACTAATAACACTTTCTTTACTCCCTTGAGTTTTATTTAAATTGTAAAATATAAATTTAGAGTGTCAAATTAATCATAGCTAAATTGTATCCTTAACATATATCCTTTAAATATTTTTAAAAATAATAATATAAAGTCCATATCATGTGCGTTAATTACCTTTTTTAATTTTCTAATTTATTTAATTTATTTGAAATATTAAAACATAAATATTAAAGTAATCATATAATTAAAAACAATTTATACATAACATATACATTAAAAATATATTAAGAAGGCCATATCATCATATAATTATTGAAAAATAATTTTTTATAAGATAAATTTAAATATACAATTATTTATTTATTTATTTTTGAATACAAAAATCAATTGAAAAAATATATTTTTAAAATCATAAAAATATATAAAAATGTAAAATAGAATAATATCATAATCAAATTTAAATTTTTTATATAATTTTTTCTCATGACAACCACTAAAATTTAAATATTAAAAAATATATAAATACTACCATACATTTGATTTGTCTTTAGAATGATATCTATGGATGTATTTTACATAGATTTATCTAAGATATGTATGCTAGTATTTATGTATTTTATTTTTTTTTTAAAACCATTATATCCATTGTTTTATTTTTTATTAAATCATGTCTTTTTTGAAATTATTTTTTATGTTTTTTTAATTTGTTTGTTTTTAAATAATTAAATGCTAATATTCTCATGCCATTACAACTCCCAACCACACAGAGGTTATTGTAAGAACCCCTATCAATATAATAACTATAATTATACATACAATAATAATAAATTAAAACTCTAAAAAAATACATTAAAAATAAAATAAAATTTCAATTAATATTTTATTACTTATGATTGCCTTTACATATATAATGTTACTAAATTGGAATTCTAAAAGAACACATAAAATTGAAATAAAATTTTAATTAGTATTTAATATTAAAAAAATAATTCTAAAATAAATAAATTGAAATATTAATTTTTTTTTAAAATAATAAATTGATTATAATCATAATATTTTTTAAAAATTAATTAAATATAAATATATATTATTATAACCAAACATAAAAACTAATAAGATTGTATAAGAGAAATAAATAAATGAAAAACAAAACAAAACAAACAACACCACAAATCATAAAGCTACTTGAAATTAAAATTTTAATTAAAACTGGCATTAGCTTTCCATAAAATATCTTAACAAATATGCCCTTTTGAAAAAAAAACAATAATATTCATTTTTTTTTTTTTTTTTTAAATAATTTTGAAAGTACATGTATAAATTTGGTTGATTTCATAACCTTTCTATATGGATTTTGTTTAAATAAAATTTAAAATTATTTAAATAAAATACATTATATTTATATAATAATCTTAATAGATATTACACTTTTTGAATGTTTATTATAATTTTGAAAACAATTATTAATCAATAAATTTTCATATGGATGTGGCTGGTAGAACAATTCTACCATTCACAAGAGCACAATTCTTATCAATTAGAGACTAATAACTCAAACCCTACAATTCGTAACAATAAAATACTTAGTAATGAAAGTCTAGTAGCTCAAACCCTATACGTCGAAGGGTCTCTCTCAGTCTATGTGGGTCTCTCCCACTCCCTGCACTTTACTGAGAAGAACATGTATTATATTTAAAGATACTAAGTTAAAAATAGAATTCAGATCTACCTTTACGTACTAAAAAATAGTAACTGTTGAATTGCTTGCATGATTTCTCCCCCTCCCGGGGGGAGGAGCTCTTCCTTCTTGACCTATCTTTCTTGATTTATCTTGCCAACAAATCCCCCAAAGAATAATGATTATGGATCGATCAATCATTGTAGGAATTGTAGCGAAGAATGATTATGGAATCATGTACAAATAAATTAACATCCGGTAAAAGTTGCTCAAGTAAACAAATCCTTTAAAACAGTAGAGCGACCGATTTCACTACATTCTAATAAATAAATTACCTGCTAAAAAATCTAAGCCAGATTGAAAAATAAATTGAAAAATCTGATATCTAGTCATTAGTCACTTGATGACCTTACCTTCTAACAAGAAATCTAAAGAAAATTTAAAGCAAGTCTGGCCTCATTGTTATTTTTCTTGCAAAGCATATACGTAAATATATAGCTTATTAATCAGCAAATGACTTCTATGGGTATCAATGAAGGCATCCAAAACACCCTGCATTAACAAACAATGCCATTGAAAATCAATCAAGCATATACAATTTAACATAAAAGTGAAGCACATATTGAAAATTCCAGCCATTCAAACCTCGCTGGCAGGCGAGTATTTCCATTAAGGTTGAAACTAACACCAAAAACTAATAGAAGAAGAGAGAGAGTACAGCCCTTTCTGAAAATCTGGAGTTGAACTCAGTTTGAGGCGGGGGCTGTACTCTCTCTCTTCTCCCACAGGTATTGGTGAGCAGGAGCCATGGAATATCTATAAGAAGGAATTAAAATTGGAAAACTATGAGAAAATCCAACGCCCATAGCATATTTATAGTGGAGAAAAGCTTTCCCAAAATGATATGAAAAAACGGAAATGGATTCAACCCGAAAATATGGTGATAAACGCCTGTCCCGATGCCCCATTTGAGGAGGTCGACAGTTCGACGACTTTAGAGAGGAATATGGCATCCTCCTTTATTCGTGCCAAAGTTCTTGATCGATCCTCCCAGACACTGCCACGAATGAGATGCATTCAAGTATAGAATCTTTCTCTTTTGAGATTGCTAAAACTAACCATTCATGAAAGAAAGAAAGAAAGAAAGCAAGGTTTAATCTAAGAACCCAGGCCCCACACCATTACAAGATATTAACTATTACCAGAGTCCTGCTGCGGAATGTGCTAGGTGTTTAGACGTTAAAATATGGTTATTCATAAATGTGATTATAATGGAAAGGGAAAAATATAAAATATATTTTAAAATAATTTGAATGTTTAAAATTTAAATATGACAATGTTTAATTAAAAGATAAACATTAATTGAGTTATATATGTATTGGACAAAAAAATTAATAAGATTGAAATTTTATGATTCATACAAACAGTCATTGAGTTATACATGTATTGGACAAGAAAATTAATAAGATTGAAATTTTATGATTCATATAAAAACCGAAGTTAAAAAAGAAGATCCAACATAATCCTAACCAAGATCAGCATTGAAAGCATGCTTTACAACCACAGAAAGTAATGGAAATGATGCCAATGTCCAGCTGAGAAGAATTAAAAACAACAACATACAACTTAGGAGGAAAAGATAGCCTTACAAAGATTATAGCAATCAATTCTGTTATTGTCTACATCTAACATGTGTAATAGCTCATTCCTTAGCTTTGCTGGCCACCATAAGGGGGAGGACCAAAGCCTTTCACTTCAGATTGGTCAAGAGCCCAATTAACAAGTACATTCATAATTTTATTGAAACCCTGAGGAGTGTGTAAATAAATAACCCTGCGAAATTTCTCTTGAAGCAATAGAATTCTGTGGAGAATTATAAAAATTCTTTAATTCTTGGAACTATTAGAATTGGGATTAGAAAGTAACGTAATCCAAAACTTTGACTCGACAACCAATTGAATATTCTTCCACCCAGCTTGCTACTCATTTTTAAGAACATCCACAATAGCTTTCCCTTCAACTGAATTGGTGGTGGTAATACCAACTTTGACAGAAAAAAGAAAATAATAAAATTATCCAAATCCCTACCAATACTTCAAATTCTAGCATAACTAGGATTTCTCCTCGAAGCACCATCCGTATGGATTTTGTTGAAACCACAAAATGGAATAAAAGAAAAACCCTTGCCACTAAAATCTAACTCAGAGAGAGGGGAAGAAGGAAAAATATGAAGAGCTTGAAGAATGAGCACCCCATGCTGGAAAGGTGTTGCACGGTGTTTCATCAAGTGTATGACCAATTATTTGATATTATTAAGAGTATGTTGCCAAATCCAAACACTATCAGTAACCCTTTACTTGAAGATTTTATAATTTTTCTCCTTCCATGTGTTCCATAAGACAAAAGAAACCCCAACCCAAAGACTTTGATTAGAAAAGAAATCAAACTAGAAAATATAGCTCAAATCATGAAGGGGTTGAATCACGGATAAAATACTTATTTATGCAATGCCGAAAAGACTCACCAATTACTGTCATTGCTCAGTAACGAAGGGACATGAAAAGAATAGATGAGAAAAAGTTTCCTCATGATCCCTACATAGGATACATCTAAAGGGGCCATTAAAGCTCCTTTTCATAAGTTGATCTCCCGTAAGAGCATTGTCATGAAGGAGAAGCCATATGAAAAACCTAACTTCAAGTTGTGACTCCAAGTTGATTTAAAATATTTTTGAGAGGCTGAATTGAAGGATGACAAAGAGAACAATAACCATATGTCATAGTGTATATTCCATTACGTTGTCCTCCCCAAGGCAATAAATCTTCCTCATCTGAACAGGAAAGATCTTTGTCTTTAAGAATATGAAGTTGTAATTAGAGTCCAACGAAATTTGAATTGGTCAATCTTTAGGAGAAATATACTTCCTTTCAATTTCCCTTTCTCAATTGGGCCTATTTGAGTAGTTGGAAATTGTCATCCAATCTTCATGATGCATTTGCTCCATGAGCTCATGAAAATAGGGATATTGTTTAACAAGAGGGGGATAACCATCCCAAGAATCAGTCCATAAGCAATCCTTTTTACCATTCTTGATAATCCAAAACAACTTATTTTTAATCAAGGACTCACCAATTCTCAAAACAACCAACGTAGGAGATACTTTCAAGGGAAAGAAGAACCAGATAAGTTGATTAGGATGTTTATTTTGACTATATTTGGCTCTGAAGGTTTGTATCCAAAGTTGTGATGGAGAATGAATAAGACACCAATAAGTCTTAGCAGTTAAATCTTGACTATTTCATTAAGCTGAATAAAATCCCAAACCTACTTGCTTGTTGAGATAAACATAATCCATTTCACCAATGACCATTTTTTAATAATTTGAGGCCCCTTCCATAAAAACTTGTTAGAGATTGTTTTTAAAATTTATTATTTCTATTACTACCATTTCAATTTTCTTTGATTTTAAAATATATTATTAATATTTCTTTTACTTTCATTTTAATTTATTTTTATTTTTAAATTAATTTAATAATAGTTGGAAATGGAAAGTTTGGGTTATCTTTCTAAACCATCATTTCCTCTTAAGATAGAAGTGTTTATTAAATATTTAACTACTAAAATTTTGAATTAAAATATGTTCTATTATATTTATTTATTTATTATATATTTTTATTACTTTTATCTTTATTTCTTTCTCCTTTCCCTTATTTAATTAACTTATTTCTTTAACAAAGCTTTGGAATATGCATATAACATCATTTTATGTCTATGTATTATATATTTAATTGTTGTTAGTACCAATGAATAATATTCAAAGAAATTTTAAATTTATATATGAAAACATTATTCCCTTATATTTATCAAGTGGTTTATATGAACTATTGATTGTTAATAATTGAAAACTCAACTCTTAGAGGGGTTATGTGTTTCCAAGGTCCTCCTCCAACTATACCAAATGGTAAACATATAAAACATAGTATGTATTGGAAGTGTTATACCATAATTATTGTCAATGGTATTAACCCATAGTTTTTACATTATCCATCTTAGGAGGAATGTATACTCTTGACTCTTTATTACTATGTTAAATAATGTGAATTATTATAGAATGAAAAAATTGTAAGATTTATATCAACCAAATATTAGTAGTAAGTTAATTAAATTTTATTATTCTAGAATGGAAACCTTATGCAATGTGTAACCTTTTTCCTTTATCAATAAACAAAATAAGGTCAATTATTTATTTGTCCACCCAATACTTACAGACACAAAGTTTGTATTTATGTATAACATGTTCAATATTCTTAATAGTATTTAGTTGACAAATATATATAACATTTTATTTATATAAAATTTTACAATTAATAATTATGAACAAAGAGACATCAAATATGAATTAGTAGTTTCAACCAAAGGTGTAAAATAATTTTGATGTGTATGAATAAAGGAATAAACATGATATGAATGGGTGTATTTAAGGATCAAAATAAAAATATGATACAATATATATAAATGGAAATAATATAGCATAAATATGTAAAATCGAAATTGTACAATGAAAATGTATATTTCCATCTAATAAGGGCTACGATGATGTTGTAGAACATGCCTTACGTTGATAAGTCTTATTTGCATAGTATTGGTAAAAAAAGTTTTATTTGATTTAGAAAGTGTATATGAAAACACAAACTATTATTTTATTGTGAAAGTATATAATTACCTTTACTCTTTCATATATTACAAATCATTTCAATGGGAAACCTATACATAATTAGTTACAAACCATGAAAATATCAATAGATATATTGGGACCTAAACAAATTGTATAACAAATTTTAATAACTTTGCTAGATCCGTAAATAATGTATAAGAACATATTAAAAGATATTTGAAATAATAAGGAGCTTGAGAGTGTCTTTCCTAAAAATAAAGTTGTATGGCACTTTCACAAGAACATTGAAACATGACTTCTCCTTTACCATTATTAACTCAATATCTAAAATCATTATAGAAGCAATAAGCTTGATCATAGATTCAAAACAACAAATTCCATAATTTAGTTAAACAACAAAATAAAAGTATTAAGATAGGGATGATTAAATTATGGAAAAGAAATATTATCTACATTTAGTATTGGATGAAAAAAATTATCAATGGGAAGGTCATGGCTATAAGGATTATTTACATCCATGGTCACCTATAAGGTTGTGGAGTATCCATTCACATGTTTTATGGAAATGTCAACGAGATATGTGCTTGAATTTTCTATACCGGTAATGTTTTATGCTACACACTCTTTCGCTTTATATACCAGTAATTTTTTCTTCTACAAACACTTTTTCTCTATCCATCAAATTCACCATATTTTAAGCTTCTCTGTAACTCTCCACCAACACATAATTTAATGCAAATTTATGTGTTTTTTATAAATTGCATGCTTGTGTATCTGATAAACACATGTATATGTTGATTATGAGATCATAAGACTACGTACAATCAACAAATGAAATAAATCTAATTTGTTATTTGTAAAATTTTAAGATAAAAAATATTGAAAAAATCCAATTCATAAAATAATTTTGAATATTTTTTTGATACAACTTATATAATTTATTCATTGTTTAATAGAAATAGGAAAATAATAAATTATTCAAAAGATTACAAAGTTCTTTTAGGATAACCTAAAGGTGTTATATACCCATATCATTATTGAAATGGTGAATAGGGATATGGACTCTGATGGTGTCAATTAACACATGATGTTATTTCATTGCATGGTCATGGAGTAAGAAACAATAAATAAATCCAATAGTAATTTTTTAAAAAAAAATACAAATTTTAAGGGTTATATATGTGCACAAAGTAAAAAAATCATACTTAGCTTTGAATTCATACTTAATTTGACTTTGTTTTAGCTAATAAAATCTTGAACTTTTACTTTAAAAATACAATAAAACCATTGTAAACTTTGTGAATCACTTACCTAGCTATTAGGTTTACGATCCTTGACATGATCAAGAAACAACTAATAGGTTTCACCCACAATATGTTTAAACTTCTCATCCTCATCTATTAGATAAACTATGATTATCTGTGGTGTATAGACTACTATCCTAGCTTTCAATCAATATTTCAATCCATTGATTTTGCCATTCATACTAGTTTTGAATATTTATCCTGAATAATAAATCAAATGAAATATGAGATTGATTTTCCTATGAATTCAAGAATAAAAACCCAACCATACTAAATATAAAAGTGATTGAATAGCCTCAACATACTATCAAGACAATATAAAATTTGTGATCCCAAACATATAACATCAACATCATTATTTACAGTCTTCATATTTTTGTAATCCAAAATAGGCCATATATAAATCACATTTCTTAAAGTCTTGATATTAAAATTACAATAATACTAGGAGGTGGTGTTGTTAGTAGTAAGCACAACTGAGTATTATTTTATTACATGTAAAATAATTTTTGTGGCTAATAAAATCCTTAAATTTTAGCAAAAAAATATAATAAAAACTTTATAAATTTTGTGATTGACTTCCCTAATAGGGTTTATGACCATTGACATGATTGAGAAACACCAAAAAAATTTCATCCACACTATTTAAACTTTCTATCCTCATCCTTACATAAACTATGTTTATGGATGATGTGTACACTACACTCCTCACACTACTAGCCTTCAAACATGATTTCAATACATTGTTTGTGCCATTTATTTCAGGTTTGATATTTATTCATGAATACTAAATCAGATCAAATATGAGATTAATTAGCTCTTGAATTGAAGAATAAAAACCCAACAATAGTAAATATAAAAGTGATTTAATAGACTTAACATATCATAAAGATAGTATACACTTATGCGATCCCAAATATATAATGTCTCAATATCATTATTTATAGTCTTCATATCATTGTAAGAAAAATAGGTAATATATAAATCACATTTATTAAAATATTGGCTATCAGAATTATAATAATACTGAGAAGTGTTATTATTAGTAGTAAGCACATGTCAGTTAAATTTACACCCATTGAGGAGGTTGTTTAAGTATCCTCACTTAAGTGATAGCATGGGAACAATCCTAAGTTGTGGGTTACCTAAAGAATGGATTGAACCTCTAGATAGGGCTAGCTCCCTTGATGAATCAATTAAGAATTACAAATCAAGCCTACTAACTTGCATGGAAAAAGGGAAAGAGAACTAAAAGCAAACTAACTAAGGAGGTGATGCACCAAACTTGTTGACCACTACCATACATCTATAAATTCACAATGATCATGGAGTTTACATGTTCAAACACTACTCCTAATATATTCCTCTTACATCAGTATTTCATTATGAAGGTGGTGGATGATGATTAGGCAAGGATGGCTATTTTTAAAGAGGTCTAAAGGACACTAATGAAATATTGCCTCGCTTAATATTCTCAATACCAGTTAAACACTTCATATGATTTGCAAGAGTGAATCAAACTACATATAGGTGAGAAAATGAGACAACATGTCAAGGAAAACTAAATAAACACTAGAAAAGATCAATCATTCATGCATAAACACTAAATATAGTCATAAGAGAAGGTAAAACTAGCTTGTTTATTTATTAAAAGTCTTAAAAAAAGGATAAGGGCTTCACCATTCTCAAGTAGAGGATCATTTCAATGCCAAAATTAGGCATACATATAAAAGAGAATGGGAGGGAGAGAGGAGAGAGGTGTTGGAGAAGCCCATGACAAGTGTCCCATCATGAAGATGTAAGTTAAAATCAAGGAGGAAGGTCAAGAAATAGTCATAAACTCTGTATTCAACATATGTTGACTTGGTTTAATTATATTCCTCTAAAGGTGGCATAGGAGTTACTTCTTTTCCTTAGTGACTCATCCATCTTCCTTGAATTTACCCATTTAGAGTGATTATGAATTAACAAGCCACATTACTAGAGTCTAACTATTTGAATCACATTGGAGATCTATTTAAGGCCCCAATCCAGTGATTTTTACACTTCCATTATAAAATTTCATTCATCATTCTCATGTTTTCTCTCTAGGTAGGCATATTCCTTATAGCCCTATTTTACTACAAATCTCCTTGGTTTGAAACATACATATCACATTAAAGTAGCCTAAATGCATATTTGGATACCCATTATCTCTTTAAAACTTCACCCCAAATTTAATGATCTAAATCTCAAGGTAGACCTATTTTCTCAACCTCTATTTTTTATAATTAGGCCTAAGGCAAACCCAAAGTACTAGAAACCATACAAGTCTATATAGTACCACTCCAAACCCTAAAAAATACTTTAGGGGATATCAATTTAGGTTTTTGGGAAAATTTTTAAGTCATTGCAGTTGGTGTAACTCAAGGTATGCAGGTTTTTGACTATCCTTAGTTGAGAAAAGTGTAGGCCTGCAAAGGCTGAGGGCTAATAAAAATTCATATTTTAATTTCTAAAGTGTTTCAAGATAAGCTAATGTGTATGTGGTCTGACCTAACATTCCTTAGCTCTTCCAATCACTAGTTGTCCTTGATCAACCTTTTGTACCTCTCAAATAAACCAAATTCTCATGTTTTGCCTGCATTGTTAGCACTATGTCATGGTTGTAGGTTATTTTTGCTCTTTTGATCAATCTTCAAACCTATTCAACACCTCCCAAGGCTTATTATGACTAGATTTTTGAGAATGAATCTTCCTCAACTAGTTTTTTGGCATCTTAATTATCCTATTAAGTATTGGAAAACTCATTCATATTTTTTTGACCTTCACAAACATTCCAACACTCTATTCCACACCATGAATATTTCATTTCCTCTCATTTTCCTATGATTGACCTATAGGTCCATGAGTGATTTTTTAGTCCTGATTAGGTTTCTTGAAATTTTTCTTCACTTTGGTGTTATGAATATTTTATTGACACTTTGAGAACCTTGTGTACATATGTCTTAGGTTACTTGGCTTGTTGCTACCTTCATTCTTCAACTTTAAACTCAAAACAAGTAGGATTGTGAGTAGCGAACCTAAAAAAATGCCATATTAAGACCTTTTACTCACCCACTAATTTGAATATGCCTTGATGATGGTGTAGGAGAGTGTTAAAAGGCTAGATAGGCCCATACAAATCTTCTACAATGGTCACATTACATCAATGAGTTCAATGTTTTCCTAGGTGAGGAATGAGTGAAGGTTGATCTTGTATTTATACCAATTCCTTTTAATAAATATATCTCATTAAAGCACATATCCTAATAATTAAGATATGTTTCATTTTCAAATAGATAACCTTAGGGTATTAGGTAGTTGCATTAGATCAAGATACTAATGTTTACATTGGTGTTATGTCATTAAGCTTTGGTGTGTCTAGGGATATGTGTGGCCAACTTGTGGCTTACATACCTCTTTTATACTCTTGTTACATTTCTCTATGTTCTTAGTTAGGTTGGCCTATGGAATAACAAGGCTAAATTATATATATATATATATATATATATATATATATATATATATATATATATATATATATATATATATATATATGTATATATATATATATATGTATATGTATATATATATATATGTATATGTATATATATATATATGTATATGTATATATATATATGTATATGTATATATATGTATATGTATATGTATATATATATGTATATATATATATATATATATATATATATATATATATATATATATATATATATATATATATATATATATATATATATATATATATATATATATATAAGGGGTAGTGGTTAGTCTTTGATCATCATATTAAGTATTCTTGTCTTATTACAGTGTTTTGTAGGTTTCCCCCTCAAAGTGGCTCTACTATATTATCTAGTAATATGTTCTACTTTCAATTATTATTGTTTGATCTCTTATCTTTATTTATTATGTGTTATATATAATTATTATGTGCAAACGTCTAAGTAATTTCATTACAAGTGGTATCATAGCTTCAATTTGGGAAAGTTTATTGTGGTATTTTTTTGGATCTGGTGAGGCATGACTTCTAAGAGTGGAAGGAGCGAAAAAACATAAATTGTAATCCAGGTAGAATTAATTTTTTTTGTCAGCATAGTATTGATCAAAACATATTTTTGAAAAAAATATTAAAAAAAAGTTTGGAAAAAAATGTCCCTTGCACATTTACAGTCCTTGGGTTTGTCTCAATGAAATGATCTCAATGGAATATTCTACTATTTTGGGTGCCAAAAATTTTCACCCTAGTGTGCACAAGTAGTTGTTGGATTTATCTTAGCGAAACAATCACAATGGTTCCATATCTTGGTATTTTTTTAGGGTAAAATACCCTCCTAGGGTTTGTGCATGGTAGGTCCTGCTACTTAGGGAAAAAGGAGGGGGGAAATAAACTCCTAAGACTCCTTCTATGGATGACATGGAATCTAGAAATTTAGATCTATTAATTTCTCAACTTTAGGATGACATAAAGATCTTGGTATAGTAGGATGACTTTATTGTAGTTGAAACTAATGTTTTATGGATGTGTGGAGAGATTAATTAGGTACATACTCAATTACATCATATCATTATGTAAATGTCTACCATTTCATTTGAGTTATAGCCAAACAACCCTCCTCTTCATCATTTAGATCCTTGTCCTCTCTGCACTAACACCTCCAATCTTGGTGTGAAACAGATGTTGACACAAGTATACATGCATAAGTATGATGGTAAGTATCCTCTCACATGGATTATCTAAATTGATAATTTATTTGATCTACACCAAAATCCTAGTTCTCAGAAGCTGATAGTGGCATCTCTATATCTAGAACTTGAGTAGTTCATTTGGTATCATTGGTTGTGTACTCAAAATAAAAAGAATGGTGCTCCATTACATGGCCTATTTTCACTGATGATTTGTTAGGTCATTATAAAAATAATTTATTTGAGAACTAATTTATCTAATTATCAAAACTACGTCAAACAAGAACTGTGAAGGATTATATTCATCAATTTTAGAATCTATCCTTACAAGTGGAAGACATCACTAAGAAAATTTTAACTGGTCTTTTTTTATTGGACTCAAACATAACATCCTATTGGTGGTTCATATTTTTAACCCATCATATATATAATAAGTTATCCTAAGGTCACATATGGAAAAATAAAAAGAGATGGTCAAATAGAAAACATTCACTATTGGCCATGATCGCACCTTTCTAGCACCATCATTTCCTCAACCCACTAGATTGACACCTCAACAAATTGAAGAGAAGAGAGACAAAGGGTTGTGTTATGGTTATAAAAATAAATGGAGTAAAGGAAATCATTATGCTAAAAAGAAGATATTTTACATGGAAGGTGCCAATGAGGATGAAGATGATGAGGAGGTAATTGGTGAGGATGTAAGAGGACCTGAGGAGGAATTTGAATACTCTCAACCTACTATTTCTTTTCATACCCTTTTAGGAATTATTACTCCCTAAATTATTAAGGTGGTGGGTTTCCTTAAGAAATAAAAGGTCATTGTATTGATTGATTATAGGATTACACACAACGTCATCAATAGTATGTTGGCTACTCATTTGAACTATTTCATTTTTCCTTCTCTAAACTTTTAGTTCATGATTGTAGATGGTGGTATTGTTAGCTTTTTAGTAAAATGACGTAATATTAAGCTATCCATGGGAGACTACCTATTGTATTTTCCTATGTTTTATATTCCCAAGGGTGAATCCAACATTATTCTAGGAGTATAATGGCTCACCAGTTTAGGCACTATCAAGATGATTTTTTACGAATTATTCATGTGCTTTCATTTTGAGGGAAGGAAATTAAAGCTAAAGGGATCAAAGGTTAATTATACATAACTTATTAACTCCCATCAAATGATCAAGATTATCTAAAAGGGTGTTGAATTATTTTTTGCTCACTTATGTTTCACTGAATTCCATCCAACTTTGCCATCTATACCTCGTGATCTACAAGTGATTGACACCCATTATTTTGTTTTTGGTGACATACCAAAATGAATTCCACCCAACCACATGCATGATCATGCCATCAAACTTATTATTGGTAGTATACCACCCAACATTAGGCTATAAAGGTATCCTATACTTATAAAATTGAAATTGAAAAGATGGTACAAGAGTTGTTGGATGTAGGAATCATTCACCATAGCCAAAGAAAATATTTTTCACCAGTTGTCATGGTGAAAGAGAAAGATGATAGTTCGAGGATGTTCCCAGGTTCATTACATGTGCCATGGAGTCTCCTTCATATTTTCTTATTACATCTCAAGAAAATTTGACTTCTATCAAAATATATGGATAAAATATAGAGTTCTTGTTTTTCCCTATGTTAAATTCAAATATTTGAATGACAATAGTCACAGTTAAAATTTGACCACTTTACTCGCATCTCATGTCCTCTCATCTTTAGATCAATCTCACACCATCAATATTGTTTGAAATTTAATACAAAGACACCAATGCTAAAATGTTAAACTTCAGTCTCTTTGAATTCATCTCATGAAATCTAGTAACTTTTACCTCATATACTCTGTCAATCTCTATAGATCAACCAAGTATTTAATTAACAACACTCACCATTCAATCAATTTGTATAAGCACTCACTCACCATTAGATCCTTATCCTTTACCTTTGCTCAATCGTTAAACATCATGAACTTATCCTCATCTTGTTTCTTCCTAACTTCTTGGAGAAATTTGCATTATTGATCTAACATGAAATTTAACATGTGCAAAAATTACTATGGGAACCTTGCTTATCTACCTAGAAGGCTAAATTTGGACCTTAATAAATTTCATCGTGCTTCAATACATGATCTCAAATTTGGACTAGATTATCTCCTTACATAGGATAATCCAATCATATAAAAATATTCTCCTAGAACTTTTGCATGTGTGAGATATAATGCCATTAAAATGGCTTCTCAAAATCTTGTACCACAGAGACAACTATGTCAAAACCTACTTGAGAGGGAAAATTTGAACATGCATAAATTTGATCATGATTTAGTACATGATCTAAAATTTAACATAGATAAACTAGACTAAAAATTGAACAAACCCATATGATCACTTTTTTTTTAAACATCCAAATGATATGCCATTGTCAAAATTCTTACTCAGCTCTTTCTTGCCTTATGAAAATTTGGCTAAGTATGAGAAAACACTGTCAAAATGCTTGGGAACCCAAATTTTCACTTGCATACCTTTTGATTCACTACATTACATGACCTAAAATTTGGTGCTTAATAACTAGGTAAAATATTAAACAAACCCATATGACCATTTCCTCTTGACTCATCCACAAGTGGTAATTATGACATCATAAAACTACCTACTCAGATTTTCTACCACTAAACCCAATGTATCTAGATGAAAACTATGGAGAACTAGATGAATACCATTAATTAACACAAGATCAAAAATCATATAACACTTATTATGAGATATATTTCACATGCTCAATAATTCAAACTCATCCCTAAACATTTCAAACCAAATAAACCCTAAAGATCAACCAAGCCTTCTTCAAGCATACTAGGACAAGCACATTGTGCACTTTGTCATTGTCACATAGACTATAGAGGCTCTTTATACACTCACTAGGAAATATCTATGGCATCACCACTATATCATTAAAAACTCTCCAACAAGTTTGAGTTGGTCATATTTTTGTGATCACATTAGTCCCTAGTTGTTATGTGTTAAATCCTAGGTCATACACCTAAGCGTAGTTAAAGACATGTGGGTGAAAATTTGGGATCCCAAGCATTTTGATAGTGTTTTCCCATACTTAGTCAAATTTTTAGTGTGGCATGAAGATCCAAGTAATAATTTTGATGATGGCATATCTCACACATTTAGACATTTCAATTGAAGGTGTTTATATGGGTTTGTTTAGTTTTGTGCCTAGTTGATTTGCTCTAAATTTCAAGTCATATCTTGAAACAAATAAAAAGATTATACATGTGTACATTTGGAATTTAAGGAAATTTCTAAGCATATTTAACTCTATGATATAATATTTTTAGAAGGCATTTTAATGTCATTATATCTTACATGTGTGAGGGTTTTAGGAGCAGTTTGATACATGGTTAAATTTTATTATGTACGGAGATCATATGGTACAAATTTTTGAAAATGCACTTGAGAAAAGTAAAATATATGGAGGTAAAAAATTAAACTTATAGGTAGATAAGAAAGGTTCCCATAGTCATTTTTACACAATTTAAATTTTGAGTAAGTCTCAAGGAGATCTATCGAGTGCATTTGATCCAAGATATCAAGTAGTGAGATGGCAAGAAGTGCATGTTGTTTAATGATAAAGCAAAGGTAAAGGATAACTATATAATGATGAGTGAGTCTTTATATTTATTTATTTAATAGTGATCATTTCTTGTTAAATATTTTATTGATCTACAAAGATTGATGGTATGCATTGAGTCAAAGTTACAAGATTACACAAGATAAGTTCAAAGTGACTAAAGTTTAAAATTTGAGCATTGGTGCCTATGCATTAAAGTTAAGACAAAATAAAAAATGAATAATTGATATAAGAAGTGAGGAAACAAGATGTGATCAAAGTAGTTGAATTTTAACTATGATCATTTTCATTTAAATATTTGAACTTAACAAGGGAAAAAACTAGTCTATGGTTTTTGGACCATAACTTTTGATCCAAGACAAATCTGTTGATGCCGTAAGAAAAATATTAAGATAACTTTATGTTACATCTAATTAACCTGATTTGAATATCTGGAAGTGTGTAAAATCAAACATAGTAAGGTTAAAATTTTACTATGTGTTCGTGCTTATTTTGTAAATGACTCAAGAAGATTAGATGAGCTTGTGTTGATGTTTGTTTAGATGTGTCAGGGTGAATTGAATATTAGGGAGTGTTATGGAATCCATAAAGTTGATTTTTGTACATTATTAAGTATTGATCAGTCATATGTAGTATAAACAAAGTCTCAAAAGGTGACTATGTGTTCACTCATAATGATTGTGTGCATAGAATATTGTTTAAACATTTTGTGTTTAAGCAAAAGGGTAATATGATGGATATGGAAACTTAAGGGAGACCTATAGATTATGTATAATGGGTTTATAATTTTGGAAACTTTTCCTATGTTATTTTTTTCTTAGATAAGTGTCAAAGAGTTGAATTGGTCTCCATACAACCTAAAACTAACTTAGGCCTATTTAAAAGTGGATTGTGCTTAAGTGTGACCATGTGAGATACATTAAGGGTGAAGGCAAGTATTGTGGCCAACAAGTATTATTTTTGAATTGATAATTCATGATTGATCTATATATAGTGAAACCAAATGTGTTGATTTTGAGACTTAGAAGTGAGAGAGACAAGTGTAAGGTGCATGTGAGAGTTACGAAGTGAAGGATAGGTAGTGTGCCTATTGGTTGAGTTAATGAGTAGAACAATTTTATGACTATGTGTATGACCTATAGGTCATGTTCTTAGTGTTAGAGAATTGACCTTATAGTTTGAAGATATGCAAAGAGGTCCAAGTGTGTATATGAGGGCAATGTGAGTGAAGGAGAGAGATTGTGGCATGCCTATGTAAAAGGTCTATTTGAGATAGAAAGAGAGTTTGTGTAGGAGTTAGATAAATATAGATCCATCATCAGGTATTGGAGACATCATTTTTAATTTGTAATTGTTCAAGGAGGGTATAAATAACTTGGTATTCTTTATGGGAAGTTGTTCTTTGTGAAACATGTGTTTCACTAAATACCATTTGCAAGGAGGATATGATCAAGGTTTTCTTGTCTAAAGGAGTTGATCAGTCTCTTGTTTGTAATTTCCTATAAGATAGTAGCCCATTTCTTTTGTATGATTGAGATTGGTTTTTATTACCCGCAAGGGTTTCTCATAGGAACTATGTGTTATGTGTTTGATTTTGTGTATGCATTGAATGTATGAGCTCTCTTGTTAATGCTTCTTAATCAAGTTGATATATGTTAGTTACTTAATAGTTTAAAGGACTAAAATTGAAATTTAAAAATATGGGCTCACTGATTCACTCCCCATCTCAATAATTTTATTTCTAAAAACTGGTATCAGAGTAGATCATTTGGTAAAGGCTTAATATCTTAAAGGTGATCCAAGGTACAATATGGGTAGTCATCAAGGAGGTTTCTCTACTAAGAAAATAACTAATTTTAAATTGATCCAATTATGCATTTTGAAGTGTTAGGATGTGGACATACATTATGTCTCTTAGGGTTTGATTTTTGGAAGTGTGTTGTAGATGGATATGTTACTCCTATTATTCTTCCATCTAGTGCTACAGACAAGAAGCTGTTTGAGAAAAATTCCAAGGCAATGAATGCTATCACATATGGTATTTCAGAGACTAAATACACCAAGGTAATCCATTTAAATATACTAATTAGATATGGGACAAAATTAAAATCATTTATGAAGGAGATTCAAAGGTCAAGCTTGCTAAGTTGTAGACTCATAGAAGGTAGTTTTAAAGTCTCAATATGATTGAAGAATATACTATGGCATCATTTTTTGTGATGTCCCTTACATAAGGGCTCCTGTTTCTAAGCAAAAGCTCTGATACCACTGTAATATCCCCTTTCAGTAGGGAATATAGAAACACAAATAGTTCTGAACAAAGATACAATCTTTGCAAGATAATTTCAAATATGAATAAATAAATCACAATATAATCTCTCAATAGCAAATCAAAGATCTCATCACTTGTTCTTCTAGACGATTACACAATTGAGTCTCTGTCATACAAATAAAAGAATATTAAAATTTGGTCTTAAAACCCTGGGCTTTTGCTCATCTGTCAATGAAACCTAAATTCTAGAAGGTGTCGGCCTTTCTGTGTCGAACACACAGTCACCGGCGTCGGTCGATATACTGCCGACGTCGGTCTCTGGAGTTCCTTCTCTACCGACGTCGGTCTTCAGTCGATCGATGTCGGTCACTGGGAGATCTCTGGTCTATCGAGGTCGGTGCCTGAGCAAATCTGTACGAACCTGTACGGACTTAGTACGGCTGCCAACCTATCTGTTTTCAACCCCTGATAGCTGAACAACCTGATCTCAAGAATATATGATTCTAATACAGAAGATCTATATCTGTATAACTTATTGGATCAAAAACTAAATAAAGAAATACCTAAAATACTGTGATAACTTCTGTGTGAAGCTATCTCTCAAATCTGTATACCTCTGTGATAACTTTTGTATGAAGTTACCTCTCAAATCTATAAACCTCTATGATAACTTTTGTATGAAGCTATCTCTCAATTTGGCAATAGATCAGCTGATATTTCACAGCCTCTGAATCGCACATAATGAAGAGTTGACGTTCTCCACTGTAATGGAATCCTGGAACCCTTGGCTCCGTCTTCACAGAAGAATTTCTTCAATATCAAAAATCAATAATCAATGGCTAATTCAATAATGGCCTCCATGAGAAACCCTTATACCCTCAAAAGATATGCTTGCCCTAATTAGGGTTTCTTAAATTAGAATTAGGGTTTCTAATTAAAATTAGGCTAAATAATTATATTTGATTAAATCAATCAAATATTAATATCTCCCTCACTACATGTCAGATCCTTGAACCATTCAAAGCTGGCGAACCAAGGAGTGATTCTGCACATGACCATACCAAAATAAAGGCACTCTGTTGCATGTTGAATATCCATAAATAATAGTAGCTCAGGCCAACTGTGTCTGAAATAGCCTAAATGAAAGCCAACTATCAGTATTCTACAAATCAAAGCCAACCCAATCTCCATCATGACCCTCTATCCATCCTATTAGCCTACGAAGGTCGCATAATAGGCTAATCATCAAGTCTATCAATGTCCACAAAAAAGGGAACATGACAATCTGCCCCTCCAAAAATTGCTTATCCCCAAGCAATCTCGGAACAATGAACCACTTGATCCTTCTGGATCCCAAATGTAGTTATACCCTACACTGCTGTAAATCAATGCAAGTTCTTGCAATATCATCAAAAGTAGATCAAAGAGGAACTCATAATCAAACTGGAGAATGCATCTCAACCAAACTCTAAAAGCACAACTGCCATAGTCAAGAATGCATGAGAAATAAACTCTCAAAGTATGATAACCCAAATAGAATGGACAACTCCAACTGCCAATTCCATCTACAAAAGATGGTGCCAATCCATCCCATAACTGATCCCTCTGTAAAGGTGTCATGGCCAATTGTACCACACTGTCATCGGTGTGAGAAGAATCAATCTAAAAACTCAACTCTATTGGTATGCCAGACTCATCAGGACTAGTTACTCCCAAATCTTGAACATGTGTGTCCACCTCAACAACATGCTCCTCATCAGTAGCTACAGAAACATACTCATCACCAATACTCAATGTACTAACCTCTGAGTATACCTCCACACTCTGAATGCAAGCATTAGACTCATCCTCACTGTCTAAAACTTGAGTTGAACTCACCTTAAGACAAAGCTCATCCACAACATCCTCAACTGCTCCTACCTGTGAAGATAATGTAGATAAATCATTACCTGAAGATGTGTTAATGTTTCCCTATACTGGATCAACATGTCTATCAAATTCATCATTCAAGTTTATGCATGTCATAGGGAATGTACTACGATCCTTAGGCCTATCAATTAAACTCTTTAACCACATACTAGCTCTAGGTGAGACATTTTTCTCTTTTGTCCAGACATACCATAAATCTTTTGCCAAAAGTTTAGAAATTTTATCCTCCTCCTCAAACAGGATTGTGAACATGATAGAGTGAATTGATGCTAATACATCACTAGAATGAAACTCATCTAAAATATTTCAAAATATTTTAAACATCCTGCGAATGTCACCAATACAACCTACTAACATCATAATGTTTTCAAATCCATACCTTGCAAATGTTTCAAGTAATATTTCCCTCTTTGAGAAGTGAGGGTCTCTAATGTCATCCAACTTTTTGAAGCTTTTTACCATGGCGTGAATTACCTCTCTCATAATCTGATCATCATAAAAATTAAAGCTAGCGATTATCCTCATGATTTCACTAATGCAAGAGAGAGTTGCAAGTCTTACCACCTCAGCATGATGTCTCAATAATCGGGGCTTCACCAATGAACCAAACACTGGAGATAATGTTGTTTGCATATCATAAGTATTTAACTAATCAACCTTGCCTAAATAAGTTTCTAACTCCTCCAAAGTTTTTAGAATGTCATCTGCTTGCTGAAACGGATTATCTAACTTCGTCTTTGCATTGTGCATTCTTTCTTCCAAATCTTT
>JARHVA010007102.1:377500-515000 GCA_037957365.1 Torreya grandis | reverse complement strand
ACACTACTTGAAAAACATATATCAGGTTACAATATGCATTTCCTACCACATATACATAAGTAACATATGAATATAAATGTAAAGAGTGCCATCTTTCTTATTAATGAAGAAAACTAAAGCACCCCATGGTGACACATTCAGTTGACTAAAAAAATTTAACAACAAATCCTAAATTTGTGACTTTAAATCATACAATTTAGTGGTTTTCATTTTGTATGATTATATATACTCCATTTTCAATCCACATATCATATCAATTGAGAAATCAAACTCATACTTTGGTGGTAATCCTGGTAATTCTTCTAAAAACACATCATAGAAGTTTCTCAACAAAGGATATTATTTGATAGATGATTCCTTTTATTCTTCCATCTCGTTTATATTAATGATAAATTCATAGCATCCCATCCTTTGATATTTATTATCTTAACCCTTAGAAACCAGGTTATTGTTTACTCATATTTTGGGGGTTATGACAAATAAAACTAGAGTCTTGATTTCAATGCTCATTTATTTTATATCTCCTTCATAATTTAAAATAATTATATCATGGTATATTCACTCTAATAACTTTACATTTCACTCGATTACAAATAATCAATCAATAAAAATAATAAATGGCATGTCATAAATCACTAGGAGAAAATGAAAAAATATAAGGCAATTGAGAAATCAAACTCATACTTTGGTGGTAATCCTGGTAATTCTTCTAAAAACACATCATAGAAGTTTCTCAACAAAGGATATTATTTGATAGATGATTCCTTTTATTCTTCCATCTCATTTATATTAATGATAAATTCATAGCATCCCATCCTTCGATATTTATTATCTTAACCCTTAGAAATCAGGTTATTGTTTACTCATATTTTGGGGGTTATGACAAATAAAACTAGAGTCTTGATTTCAATGCTCATTTATTTTATATCTCCTTCATAATTTAAAATAATTATATCATGGTATATTCACTCTAATAACTTTACATTTCACTTGATTACAAATAATCAATCAATAAAAATAATAAATGGCATGTCATAAATCACTAGGAGAAAATGAAAAAAATATAAGGCAATTGAGAAATCAAACTCATACTTTGGTGGTAATCCTGGTAATTCTTCTAAAAACACATCATAGAAGTTTCTCAACAAAGGATATTATTTGATAGATGATTCCTTTTATTCTTCCATCTCATTTATATTAATGATAAATTCATAGCATCCTATCCTTTGATATTTATTATCTTAACCCTTAGAAACTAGGTTATTGTTTACTCATATTTTGGGGGTTATGACAAATAAAACTAGAGTCTTGATTTCAATGCTCATTTATTTTATATCTCCTTCATAATTTAAAATAATTATATCATGGTATATTCACTCTAATAACTTTACATTTCACTCGATTACAAATAATCAATCAATAAAAATAATAAATGGCATGTCATAAATCACTAGGAGAAAATGAAAAAATATAAGGCAATTGAGAAATCAAACTCATACTTTGGTGGTAATCCTGGTAATTCTTCTAAAAACACATCATAAAAGTTTCTCAAGAAAGGATATTATTTGATAGATGATTCCTTTTATTCTTCCATCCCATTTATATTAATGATAAATTCATAGCATCCCATCCTTTGATATTTATTATCTTAACCCTTAGAAATCAGGTTATTGTTTACTCATATTTTGGGGGTTATGACAAATAAAACTAGAGTCTTGATTTCAATGCTCATTTATTTTATATCTCCTTCATAATTTAAAATAATTATATCATGGTATATTCACTCTAATAACTTTACATTTCACTTGATTACAAATAATCAATCAATAAAAATAATAAATGGCATGTCATAAATCACTAGTAGAAAATGAAAAAATATAAGGCTACAACATTTAATATGCCATTGCGTACATCTGGGACATGTATGATTTCCTAGAGAGGAATGTTAAAAATAAAATTAAGAATAAATGACTCTCTCAGGTTATATGTGAATAGGTATAAGATGCATGTTTTCCATCCAATAATAAAATAATGGCACTATTTTATACCATTTTATGGATAGCTAAAATATGAGATTGCCTTGAATTGTTTTAAAAGGTGTACACATGCTTATAAACCCATGTTGTGTTGTCAACTATAGTGACCTCATCGATGGACAAAGATATAAATAGCGATCTCATAATAAAGTGTTAAGAGATCGCTATTTATCTCTTTGTCCATCAATGAGGTCACTGCAGTTGACAACATAGTATGGGTTTATAAGCATGTGTACACCTTTTAAAACAATTCAAGGCAATCTCATATTTTAGCTATCCATAAAATGGTATAAAATTGCAATGCATAAAACCTCCATAAACTGGTTGTAGCTAATTTAAGAGAGAGAACAGCCTTAGAAATAATCTAAATGTACAATTTTTCCAAATAAGGTAAATTGAGAATAAGGGTCTCGTGTCACATTTAGGTGTCTACATAATGTCCCCATTTGGACATACGCATGAAATTAAAGTGGGAATAAAATTATAAATGTAAATAATTGAAAAATTTATATATATACATACATATAATTAGAGGTATAAATGAATTATTCTTCTCATCATATTGATCTATCATTCTCCTAAAAATATCATTATCATACACATGAATTAGATAATTACCTTCAATAGCTTATGAGAAAGAATGTTCAATGATTATCTTAGATTTCTCATATGCTCCCTCATGGATGATATAGTTTCCAAGGTCATTTTGTTTAAAGTAGGTATATGGATCATGTCTATAGGTTTCTACACCATACTCATCTAGAAAAAAATCATAAATGCCCTCAAGTTTTTTAATATAAATACCTATATGGATCATGTCTATAGGTTTCTACACCATACTCATCTAGAAAAAAATTATGGTTAAATATCTAGCCATTATTGATAAGGAAGATTTGAAAGAAAGTGTTAAGAGATCGCTATTTATCTCTTTGTCCATCGATGAGGTCACTGCAGTTGACAACACAACATGGGTTTATAAGCATGTGTACACCTTTTAAAACAATTCAAGGCAATCTCATATTTTAGCTATCTCATAATTTGATTCTTTGACTTGTCCTAAGTGCATTCACAATCATAATGGTCTTCTTCACAAATGAAATAGCCTCTAGGTGGTCCTTTTCTATCAGTGATATGGGTTTCCCTTGAAACCACCTTTGAAGCCATTACCTAGTTTCTTATTACTTGATCCACTATTGAATTTGGCATTTTGATTATTGAATTGACCCTTGGAGTCTCCATTCCACTATTTCTAATACTTCTTCTTGAAAGTCATCTTAGAACTTCCAAACTTTTTCTTCAACTTGTCCATAGCCTGTGCAAGATAATTTAACTTCTTATCTTGCTTGATTGCCGTTTCAAAGATTGTTTTACCCTCTTCTAATTTGAAATTGAAACCATTGAAATGATTGAAATTGAAATAAATCAAGGTTTAAGAGTACTTGTGTGTATTGATGCAACTATTTTGCCTTTTGACAATTTAATTTGAAACATGTATCAATATGAATCACTGAAACTAAGATTAGGATAGATATGAAATCTAGAAAGTACATATATCTAAAAAGATAGATATATTGGATGACACATGCTCCTAACCTTGGATAAAAGTGAGTTTCCATCTAATAATTGAGATTAACTCAATCATGTAATCCAATCATACTTATAACTTGGTGAGTGTGAGTGAACCAAGTCAAGTCACATTATAAATTTGGTGAGGCTAGATGATGTAATCAAGTCCAACCTATAAACTTGGTAAGATTGAGTGATTTAATCACCTCAACCATATCAAAAGTGAACCAACTACTATAATATATTATCTTAATACAAACACACACACACATATCTGTGTGTGTGTGTTCTATCAAATTATTCCTATTAACAAAAGTGAAAATGTGCTAAGTATGGAAATAATCATAATCACACATTTTGTCTGAAAAATTAATATAATGATTCTGATAACATGATATTGATACATATATAACAAAATACTATCCTTGAAAGATCATACTAGCTAGGTATGATTGACACTAGGACTAACTATTTCTCACTTATCATAGGTAATTTACTACTTAGTAAAATAACCCTTTTTGGCCCTAATCACAACAAATTACTTAGTAATACACTCAAATACCTGATTCATATAAGCATGAAAAATAATAATTATATGTTATAAAACTAGCTTGGTGTTGGAATTTATTATCTTAACCCTTAGAAATCAGGTTATTGTTTACTCATATTTTATTAACACCTTAAGTCTTCTTAGTTATATTTGTGTATATATATTTTGTGGAGTGCTTTAGATGACTTTATTTCTAAGCCTTGGACTAGGCTATTTACAATAGGAATGGTAATTTTGATTCCAAGGGTTCCCTAAAGGGGACAAATGGAAGAGCATACATGCAACATTCCTCTTCTTGCCAAAAAAAAATTAGATCAAGAAACTAATGAAGACAAATTTTTTGGAAAGATGAGTTCATTTTTAAGTCTAAATGAAAAGGAGGTGGTGTTCATTTGACCCCTTGGTCTTAAGATTGTGAACATAGAGGAGGTAGGGCTTGGAGTAATGAAGTTGCTCTTTTCATATTGTTATACATTGGTAACGTATGAATGGATATTAGTTCTTCCATTGATCTATGGGCACATAGAGGAGGTAGGGCTTGGAGTGATGTTACACTACCAGCATGTGCCATGAGATGAGATTATGATAATAGCCCTCATCAAGAGATAGAATTTGGCCACTAACACCTTCCTTCTACCCACTATTAAGATGATGATCTTACTGGAGGACATTCATAGGATTATACAATTACCATACAAGGTGATCTAATTTATCACGTTGAGAAAGAGGAGAGAGATGACTTCATGGAGGAACTAATATCCATTCATAAGTTACCAATGTATAACAATATAAAAAGAGCAACTTCATGTGTATGATAATGATATTTTTAGGAGAATGATAGATCAATATGATGAGAAGAACAATTCATTTCTACCTCTAATTATATGTATGTATATATATAAATGTTTCAATTATTTACATTTATAATTTTATTACCACTTTAATTTCATGCTCATGTCCAAATGGGGACATTATGTAGACACCTAAATGTGACACGAGACCCTTATTCTCAATTTACCTTATTTGGAAAAATTGTACATTTAGATTATTTCTAAGGCTATTCTAGCCCAAAAATAGGTATATAATTAGTCCATTGAACCTAAAATAATATCAAAACTTATACATACATATAATTATTTGTGACATCACTTTTTCATAAATTAATAGATTAATGAAGACCACACACACACACACACACACACACACACACACACATAGAGAGAGAGAGAGAGAGAGAGAGAGAGAGAGAGAGAGAGAGAGAGAGAGAGAGAGAGAGAGAGAGAGAGAGAGAGAGAGAGAGAGAGAGAGAGAGAGAGAGAGAGAGATACATACATACATATAATTATTTGTGACATCACTTTTTAATAAATTAATAGATTAATGAAGACCCTACATTCTAGGAGACTTTAACATTGACATGCCTATTTCCAATAAATTAAGTACACTACTTGAAAAACATATATCAGGTTACAATATGCATTTCCTACCACATATACATAAGTAACATATGAATATAATCATAAATCATGTTTGGATAAATAGTACAAGATAAACTAACTAGATTATAACAATAGAAACATATTGGATTGATCATAAAGTGGTATGTGTCACCATAGATAATAATACTTAGTCATTATGGTAATGCATGGTGTTCTTTTGGTTAATTAAAAAGTGATAGAGAGAGAGAGAGAGAGAGAGAGAGACATATTTTATGTGTGTGTGTGTATGTATGTAATTAATTTTTCTGAGAGCATATATATATACATATGTATGTATGTATGTCTCTCTCTCTCTCTCTATATATATATATATATATATATATATATATATATGTATGTATGTATGTATGTATGTATGTCTCTCTCTCTATATATATATATATATATATGCATTCATTGACTTGTTTTAAATCCTAATGACTAAGTATTATTATCTATGGTGACACATACCACTTTATGATCAGTCCAATATGTTTATATTGTTATAATCTAGTTAGTTTATCTTGTACTATTTATCCAAACATGATTTATGATTATATTCATATGTTACTTATGTATATGTGGTAGGAAATGCATATTGTAACCTGATATATGTTTTTCAAGTAGTGTACTTAATTTATTGGAAATAGGCATGTCAATGTTAAAGTCTCCTAGAATGTAGATTTATTTTGATGCATTTGTATTTAGCAATGCCTTTTCAATGACATTGATGATATTCAAGATGTAAGTAGGCAGGGATGCATAGATATTAACAATTACAAATTCATTTCCTTGTATCACAATAGTTATTGTTAATGTTTCCACCTCATCTGCTACACATTACATTGGTTGTGAAATAATTATATATTTTTGCACACAGATCATAATACCATGGACATTATGTACCTAGTTACAGTTCAAGATGTTTCAGTTAAGATTAAAATAATTGACAGTTACAATGTATGTTTCTTGTAAACACAATATATCACATCTCATCAAGTTATGGTCATTGATAATGTGTTTTAGATGGGCTTTGAAGCTACAAGTATTCAAGGAGTCATGTGTTTCATTTTAATAAAGGTAGATCCAAAGTGGATCGGTAAAAAAGGATTACAATGAGATGAATTTTTTTCTAATTTATCACATGTTAAATAGAGAGAGAGAGAGAGAGAGAGAGAGAGAGAGAGAGAGAGATATACATACATACATATGTATTTTTGTATGTATACAAACACATATATATGTACATATGTGTGTGTGTGTGTGTGCATGCGTGCATGTGTATAAATACGTGTGTGTGTGTGTGTGTATACACAAACACACACACACACACACACACACACACACACACATATATTAAAGTGAAAATGTGAGTTAAATGAGTCACGTGTTTCTTTTTGATAATGTGTTTTAGATGGGCTTTGAATCCTTGAGAGAGAGAGAGAGACATACATATAATTATTTGTGACATCACTTTTTAATCATTATAATAGATTATGGTATATATAATTTGATCTCCTTCTCTAGTTATATGTGTGTGTGTGTGTGTATATATATAGACTCCTTTAACTTATTAAACTTGTGATTTCCATTAGATATTTGATCCAAATGAATGATCACCATTATATATTTATCTAATTTGATTCAATTTTCATTGTTATATCCTTTATCTGATTAAATGCTCGCCATTATATCTCCTCTTACAAATTTGGGTAAGTATAGAAACTTAGTGAACTCTATTTGAGAGAAAAACTTTACACTATTATAAATTTTGCTACGCTCAATGTCCAGACCTAAAATTTAAACCGCATGATCATATCTCATAGGATAATCCATCCATGTATAAAATTAAGTGATGAGCATTAAATTAAATAATATTTATAATATAGTACCTCAATTTGGCATTTCATTCCCAAGTCTGTCTTCTAATTCAAGGATATGTTTGATACATTTATCAGTGGGTTCTGCATGCAATATTATTGTAGGCCTCATCATTATTATTGACTCTTGAAAAAAAAAATTAATTAAAAAATGGTATCCTTGTATATATGTGTGTGTGTGTGTGTGTGTGTGTGTATACACACACACACACATATTTATACACATGCACGCATGCACACACACACACATATGTACATATATATGTGTTTGTATACATACATATATACATATGTATGTATCTATGTCTCTCTCTCTCTCTATATATATATATATATATATGTATGTATGTCTCTCTCTCTCTGTATATATATATATACTTATTACAATATAAAAAAGTCACTTATATAGCCTATTCAAGGACTTGGGAACAATCAATACATCATTTTGCATTGGAATCTATCAAGAAGACCTGCTAGAACTTAGGGGTGCTTTACCCATTTGATTTTATCAATGCAATGAAATAATTCGCACTTATTTAAAGTTTGCAACTTTCGATGTCCACCTGGCGATCTGATCTTATCTTCATCATTCCTCCTTGTCTGGTTAATTGAATCGGGTCCTAGATTTAATTTACTGTTCTATTCCTTCTCCACTTTCTGTTGGTCTTGGCTTTGAGATCTATGAATGTATTCTAGTCTATGTGTTTAAAGGATCAATGGCTAATTCACTATGTTGAATTTGACATTTTTGGGCGCGTCATTCCTTTGTCTTCTTTGAGCTTTTCTATTTGGCACTTTTCCAGATTGCACTTGCCCTTTTGGACCTTAAGAAATGACCTATTTTGAGTCGAGAAGAGCCTCCCACAAGGGTATCTACCCTTCGGGCAGTCTTTGAATGGCCTTCGGGCTTCTTTGAACTTTGGCGATGAACCATTCCATTGAACCAAGACATTGAACCGATCGGTTGAACCAAAAATGGTTCAAGCCAATGGCTCAAGCCGATGGTTCAATTTGAATGAACTGAGATGATGAACTAAGCATTGAACCAAACATTGAACTTGCCTTTTAACCATGTCTTTGAACTAACTGTCAAACCAAGGCTTTGAACCTTTTCGTTGAACCAAGATGTTCAACCAAATTTTGGTTCAACAGTTCAAAAAAAGCTTTGAACTGACCGATGAATCATTTGATTAAACCAAAGAATGAATCAAAGCACTGAAGCTGAGTGGATGAACCAAATGTTGAAACAAAGCGTTGAACTGCTTGATTGAAATTGCCTTTGAACCATTTGACATTGAACCAAAAGATGAACCAAACGTTGAACCTGCTGCTGATGCTTATCGATGGAAATTTCTATTTGAACCAAGGCAATGAACCAATTCTAAAAATGACCAATTGTTATAAACTGATTCTTTTGAATGAACACACCTGCAGAAGTCATGAAGCCCATTGAACTTGTAGAAATGAGCCTGTTTACAGTTCGTAGATTTTTGAAAATCTTGAAAAATGAGGAATTTGAATGCTTAAGACAAAATTTGGAAAGGGAAGAGATAATTTTGGTCTGTAAGACCATAAAAATTCAAATGTTGTCCCAAAAATAGCTGACATTTTTTGGGGACAACAGCTGGCTCTAGTTGGGGAACTTTTGTCAATTGCAAAAAGAATTGAAAGGATTAAAATCCAAAATTTCCAATGTCTTCATGTGTACCATTAGGTTATGGAGTCATGCTACCCAAAAATGAAAGGCCTAAAAAATAGAAACAAACGAAACAAAATAGAATTTAAAATTGTACAAATATACATATATACATATGTAACGATCTCATACTTCAAGAGTTGAAGTGTTTCAGATGCTACCCATTATGAGACAATGATAATGGCATCCAGTCCTGAAAAACCAGCAGGAAACCATTTTGTCCCCAAAATCAGTGATGGGCGAATGGAACTCTCCACCAGGAAACCACTTTTCTATGCCTTCCTCTTGGTTTTCTTCTCTTGCCCCACATCAAGACTTGAATTTTGGTCCGAAAACCATGAATCTTCACTCTCCTGGCAAAGAGTTCCTTTTCTTAATTTTTGATGGGCAGCAGCATGGTCTAGTACCATAATTTGTTATTCTGATAGCTCCACCCAACACATGGCTAATTCAATAATGGCCTCCATGAGAAACCCTTATACCCTCAAAATATATGCTTGCCCTAATTAGGGTTTCTTAAATTAGAATTAGGGTTTTCAATTAAAATTAGGCTAAATAATTAATATTTGATTAAATCAATCAAATATTAATATCTCCCTCACTACATGTCAGATCCTCAAATCGTTTGAAGCTAGTGAACTAGGGAGTGATTTTGCACATGACCATACCAAAATAAAGGCACTCTGTTACATGTCAAATATCCCTAAATAATAGGAGCTTAGGCTAACTGTGTTTGAAATAGCCTGAATGAAAGCCAACTATCGATATTCTGCAAATCAAAGCCAACCCAATCTCCATCATGACCCTCTATCCATCCTATTAGCCTACGAAGGTCGCATAATAGGCTAATCATCAAGTCTATCAATGTCCATGTAAAAGGGAACATGACATTTTTGTAGAGAGTTGATGAGATTATGAACATAATCAAAGATATTGGAGAGAACCTTGAAGAAGGTACTATAATTCAAAAGGTTTTAAGGTCCCTATCCCTCAATTTTGATTCACAAGTATCTACTATGGAAGAGAGTCATGACCTTACTCAATTGAAGATGGATCAATTACATGGTACCCTTATTAATTATGAGATGAGGAAGAATGAAGATATACCACCAAAGAAGGAAGAAAATTTCAAGACTAAAATAAAGACAAAGAAGAAGTTCCAAGGTAAGAAACTCAAGGAGGATGACATTCTTGATATAGATGAGGATGAACTAATTACTTTGATTTAAAGGAAATTGAGAATAGGTTCAAGAAATTATAAAGCTAAACTAGCCCTTAAAGGCTTCAATTGTGGTGAGATAAGACATTTTAATAATAAGTACCTTCATAAGTATAAGAAGTATGATAATGAATATCATGATCAAGGTCATGATGATGGAAAGAGAATGTTCAAGTCTAATAAAACTAAAAAAATATTTAGAAAGTTTGATAATAAGAAAAAGTACTTCAAGGACAAGAAGTGTCTCTACATCAAAGAAGATTATAGCTCATCAGATGATGGTCATGTTGAGGATGAAGATCTATTCATGGATGAGGAAGGTAGTTTCTCACATCAAAAGGGGTCTACTTTGAGTGATTAAGATGATGATGAAGATGAGGTAGATTATGAGACTACATTAATTAATGGTCATGAAGAACTAAAAATTGAGAAAATATCAATAATAAGATGAAATATAATCTCAAGGAATTTAAGGAGAAATTTAGTGTGTTTGAGGCAATAATAGATGAAGATGCCAAGGATCATGAATATATGGTCAGGCATCTCTATTGTTGATTATAAGTTGTATCTACAAGCCTAAAATCTAATGAACATGAGTGTTCAAGGTATGTAATTGAAAATGAGTCATTGAGATTTGAGTTAGATAAGACATATATGAAGATAATTTCATTTTTGATATTTGAAAATATCTCAAGTGATCTAGATAATATTCTTTAAAAGCATGTAAGTGATAAGACTAGTCTTGGATACAAAGAAAAACTAGGGAGTGTAACTCAATATAAGATAAAGAATAATGTAAATAAGGACAATGTGACTTTGAAGATAAATCATAAAATAAAAAATGATGGTGTAAATATATTTTAAAAAAAAGATTGAATAGCCAAATGCCATAAGGAATGCAAATTTCAATGGTTAATGTTATAATTGTAATCAGTTTAGGTATAGAGCTAGAGAATGTAGAAGACATATTAAGAATGAATTTGCATGGAAATATGATAAGGGTCATCAGTCAAAATGTGTAATCTAGGTTGAGTATTTTAATTATCATGATATGGGACACTTTGCAAAACATTATCCATTTAAGGAAACACAAGCTAAGTTTCCTTCAAGAAATATTGAGTGTTACATTTTTTATGACATAGGAGACATTGCAAGATTTTATCCAAATATAGAAAGGTAGAAAGATATTATTAAAAGAATTATGTTATGCTTCAACTATGAATAGAGAGGTCACATTACTAGGTTCTTCAAGTAAAGGCCTACAAGTTAGAATAGGTTCAACTAGGTTCCTATAGTACATGGAAGAAGACAAGTTAACTCATGGAGACCAAAGGTGGTAAGTGGGAGTTATGATGAGTTTATAGGTCCAAGTAATATGTTTTCTATTGTGGAGAATGATTCATAAGTTGAAGTGTCAAGGGCTCTCATTATTTGATCATCTTGAGAATAAAGAGATCAAGATCAAGGAGAAGACCAAGGTACTGGTTAAGGCCAGTTATAAAGTGGGTATGGATCCAAGTGAACATAATGTTATTGTTGAGAAAGATTCATGTAAATAACATCAATTTTCAGTACTTAGTGATGAGGTCCCAAGATGCAAGAAAGATTTTACAAATGAAAAGGTATGTCATGAATCTATATCATCTCCATATATTATCAATCCAATCATAAAAAGTAAAGAGAATGTTATAGTGGATGATCATGTTAATTTTATTAAACCTAAGAAGAATGAGAATAACTATAATCATTAGATGACTAAGGAGGAGAAGGAATATTAGAAGCTATGAGCAACTCCTAATTTCACATTGTTCTAGGACATTGTGAAATAGGGTGTCTCTATCTATGCTTATTAGGAGACATCTTTAATATGGAGAAGAAAGTTTATGTTATCAATATCATAATATAAACATATATAAAGAATTTTTTTGATCTTATAAGACCATTAGTTAAGGGGGAACAACAATTTCATGAGTTTACTCCAGAGGTTTGTGATGGAGTTGTAGTATAGAGTCAAAATGGGTGGTTCTAGATGGCTTAATGAGATTGATGGAATTTTAAGAAGAGTTTGGTTCTAAAATAGGTTTGTGCACTTATTTTTGATGTGCTCTAGGTGTTTTTATGTTTTGAAGGTATGTTAAAGTCAAATTGGAGATTTTTGTTAGCTCTAAGGTTTCCCAATTTATGCTTAAGAGCTTGTAGGTCCTAAAATGTGCTATGGGAAGTCAAGGTTCCCAATGGTTTGGAAGATAAAATATTGGTCCAAAAGTGTTTAATGGTTTTATCTAGGTTTACAAGAATTTCTAGAGGTGGAGGTTGACTGGAAGGTGTTGTGTTGACCTTGTTTGTTTTGAGATTTTAGGGTTTTGGGCTCTACAAGAAAAATGATCTACCTTATGATTTAAGGTTTAAGGCTTATTAATATGTTGAATTGGCCAAATGGGTTTTAAAATTAAGATTTATAGAGATTTTAAGGTTTGTGGTTCTCAATTTATTCATGTTTTTGTCAAGATGGAGGCCTAATTGACAAGATTGGTTTATGAAGGAAGTATGTTGTAGAGGATCATCTAGGTGTTTGAAATTAGTGTGCTTAAAATGGCACATGAGAGTAATATATATATGAATTTTTATGTCATGAAGATGCATTTGCTAAAAGGTGTGGGATCTGTAAGTTCTAGGTAGGGTTACAAGGAGTCTAAATAGGCCTAGTGTGAAGAAGAGCATTTTTTACTCATTTAATCAAGAAAAACAATATATGTTTGTTTCATGGAGAATTTTTAGGTTTATTGAGATCATTTTACTTATTTGGTGAATGGTATGAAGTTCTATTGGTGGTCCTTGAAGTGGTTTGAGAGAGAAGGCTAGTAATCTTGTATGTTGGTTCCTCATGGTGTATGGAGATCTAAAGATGCTCAAGTGATACAATAGATTATAAATATTAGGGGGATTCCCTCACATATTTTTCTTGGTGCTTTCCATCATATTTCAGTTCTTTTTGTGTGTTCTTTCTTCATTGGTTACTATGTTTGGTTGAAGAAGAGTGTTAACATGGAGCAAGAGGAAGTTATAAAGGCAAGAAGAGATTGGATCAAGGTAAAGGGGAGTTTGTATCATATTTATAAGATGATCCTTTTCTATTAATGGTATCTTTAGGTCCTTAGGATCAGTTGGTTCCCACTTTGTCATTATGTCAAAGGGGGAGAAAGTTCCTATTGTGAGAGTGCTTGAAGCGAAAGAAGATTAATTGAATGATGTTTGTTGACATCAATGACAAATGGGGATATTATTGGAGATTTTTCAATGATGTCATGGATGATTCTTAATGAGTGGATGAAGTTTTTTGATAGCCAAAGTCAAAATGACAAAGTGTGCAATGTTCTTGTCATAGTGAGCTTGAAATTGGCTTGGTTGGTCCTAAGTTTTGACATGATTAGAAATGTTAAGGGATGATTATGGTGATTTGATCATGTGAAAGGGGTATTATCAGTGGTCAAGTATGATTGGAGAGCTTGTGTTTATGAGTGGAATTCATCTAGTAGTCCATATTTTTCATCTAGACATTTTAGGTCTAGTGGTAGAAAATTTGAGTAGGCAATTTGCTAACATCACCATTGCCATGTGTGGATGAGTCAGGGGGAGTTGGTCAAATGGTTATGACCACATCATTCCTTAGTTTTTATGCACTAAATCCAATGTCATGCACCTAAGTTAAGTAAAATATATGTGGGTAAAAATATGGGTTCTCTAGCATTTTGATAGTGTTTTCCTATACTTATACAAATTTTCAAGGTGGTAAGAAAAGCCAAGTAAGCATTTTGATGATGTCATATCTCACACGTGTTGATGTTACAGGATAATTTGATCATATGGGTTTGTTAATTTTTGTACCTAGTCAATTTTCACTAAATTTCAAGTCATGCACTAAAGCACATCAAAAGATATGCATGTGTAAATTTAGCCTTCTAAGCATAGTTGGCTCTATGACAGAAGATTTTGAGAAGGCATTTTAATTTTGTTATATCTCACACATGTAACAGTTTCAATATTAGCTTGATATGTAGTTAGATTCTCCTATGTGAGGAAATCATATGGTCCAAATTTTAGAACATGTGTTTGAGAAAAGCAAAAGATATGGAGGTGAAAAGTTGACGTTTCAGGGAAATAAGAAAGGTTCCCATACTTAGTCATTTTCATAGAAGTTAAAGTTTGAAAAAGTGTCAAGGAGATCGATAGAGTGCATTTATTCCAAGATATTAGGAAATAGTAAGATGGAAATAAATGCACATTATTTAATAATTGATCAAAGGTAAAGGATAAATATCTAATGCTGAGTGGGTGTTCATATAGATTAATTAAATGGTGAGCATTACTAGTTAAAGACCTGATTGATCCATAGAGATTGATGGTGTGCATTGAGTCAAAGTTGAAATACTACACAAGATGAGGTGAAAATAACTAAGGTTTAATGTTTGAGCATTGGTGCCTATGCATTAAATTTTAGACAAGATCAATGATGCATAATTTTTCTGAGTAGTGAGGACACAAGATGTGAGCAAAGTAGTTGAAGTTTAACTATGACCATTTACATTTAAATATTTGAATTTAACAAGGGAAAAAAATATTATATGGTTTTTGGACCATAATGTTTGATCTAGTATGAATTTTCTCATCCTATAAAAATAAAAGATCATGAGTCCTCTATGGTTCATCTAATGAAACTTATTTGAAGATCTAGAAGTGTGTACATTCACATATATTAAGGTTTGAAGTTGACTGTGTGTTCATGCTTATTCTAAAAGTGACCCAATAAGAGTAATAGAGCTTGTGTTCATGTTTTTTTCATGTTTCATGGTGAATTGGATATTGGGGAGTGTTGTGGCCTCCATAAGGATGCTATTTATGCATTATAAAGGTTTGATCAATCATATGTAGTATTAATAAAGGTTTATAAGGTGACTGTGTGTTCACTCATAATGACTATGTGCATAGAATATTGTTTAATCATTTTTTGATTAAGTAAAAGGGTATTGTGATGGATATGGACACTTATGGGGACCTATAAATCATGTATATTAGATCCATGCTTTTGTAAATTGTTCCTATGTTATTTGTTTGATTATAGAAGTGTCAAAGAGATGAATGGGTATCCATATGACCTAAAAGTGACTTAGGCCTATTTGAAAGTGGATTGTGCTTAAGGGTGACCCATGTGAAATGCCTTAAGGGTGAAGGCATGTATTGTGTCTGACAAGGATTATTTTGGACTTGATAATTCATTATATATATATATATATATATATACATACATACATACATACATATATACACAATAGAACCAAATGTGTTGGTTTTGATATTTGGAAGTAATAGAGACAAGTGTAAGGTGCATGTGAGATTTATGAAGACAAGGATAGGTAATGTGCATGTTGGCTGAGTTAATAAGTAGAACAGTTTGTTGACTATGTACATGATCTATATTACATGTTCTTGATGTCAAATAAGTTATCTTATAGTTTAAAGATATGTGAAGAGGTCTGAGTGTGCATATGAGGATAGTGTGAGTGAAGAAAGAGAGATTGTGGCATATCTATGTAAGAGGTCTATTTGAGATAGAGAGGGAGTTTGTATAGGGGTTATATAAATATAAATCCATAATTAGGTATTGAAGACATTATTTTTAAGGTATAAGTGTTCAAGGAGGGCCTACAATATTTATTATTCTTTAGGGGTAGTTTCTCCTTGTGAAATAGGTGTTTCACTAAATACCTTTCATCAGAAAGATATGATCAAAGTTTGTTAGTATAAATGAGTTGATCAGTATTTTATTTCTAATTTCTTATAGGATAGTATTCCATTTATATTTTAGGATTGAGAGTGGGTTTTATTCCCCATGAGGGTCTCCCATAGGAACTATGTGTTATGTGTTTGATCTTGTGTATGCATTGAATGTACAAGCTCTCTTGTTAATGTTTCTTGATCAAGTTGATATATGCTATTTGGTTAATATTTTAAAGGACTTAAATCAAAATTGAAATATTTGAGCTCACTAATTCACCTCCCCCTCTTAATGATTTTACATTTAATATTTCCCTCATTCTTATGATAATGAATCACACTTTATTATCATTGTATCCCTTTGTCACATTTTTGTGACTTGAAGCATTTCACATTATTATATGTGTCATTCATCTTGATTTCTTTTCCTTTCACTCCACATTGGATAAAAAAAGTTTGAATTCAAGATATCGCTTTTATTTCAATTAGATTTATGAGATTATTAGACCTCATGCTCTTTGAAGTTTTCTCTCTTAGGAACCAAGTCCCAAGTATTCAAATGAAAGTCATATTTCGCACCCATGTTTGGTTTTCCAAATTCATATGGAGGAGGAATAGAAAAATACATCAAGAATGTTAAAATCCAAATCATTGAAACAAAAGGCAACAATATACAAAAGGCAACATACAAACCTCAAAACTAAATATCACACCAAAAGACATGATTACAAGGACATCTCCTATCTCTAATCAAATATCAAATTCCATAGTTGGCCTCACATAGAGTTGAGGTCCATTGAGGTGTGGTAGGCCAATATATTAGAGTATGAGAATTCAAAAAAAACTCTATGGTGTTACCAAATTTCTCATACAATTACCCAATCTTCATAGTAGATCGATGACTCTATAAGGGGTCTTAAAGAACTAGAAACACATTGTAGGAAGGTAGGTCCATTTTACTTTTCATGTATATAACATTCATGTGATGATATATATATATATATATATATATATATATATATATATATATATCATTTATTGATCTAAGACTTGTGTGGCTAAGAGAACTTCTTTATATTCCTTAAATTCAAAAGTCATCTTGTTTTGATAAATCTATTTTGAGTGTCTTGACTTCTTTAAAGAGTTATTCTACCTAAGTTTTTCCTTCATTCTCCCCTCCACCCATTTCATTTTCCCTCTTGACAGGTATATTGTCATTCCAAATTTATTTTCACTCTTCAATAATTTCTTCTTCTTCATCTGTTAAAAATATGCTAGCACTAATTTTTTTTAGTTTTATCTATCCTTAAATGGAAACAACATGTTTGAATAACTATGGATTACTTTATTTACACCATAGAATTACATTCCTAGACATAATTTTCTTTCCATTTACCATTTGTTGTTATTAGACTACCATTCTATTATGGGCACTTGAGTCCATACCTTTTTCCATTGTTGAGTGAGACAATGATTGTTATTGCTCATTCATCAATGTTGTTTTACCACTTTGTTTTTTTTTTCTTGTCCATATTTGTTTAAAGTAAGGATTTTTATTGCTTTTCCATTGATGTTTGATTACCAATTTTTTTTACATGTATCCTTGGTTTGACTTGGTGAGTTTTCCTTTCTTACTTAAGATTTACTTTTTTGAGTTTTTCAATTATTAGTAGCCTTGGATTTTCAGTTACCCAATTTACTTTTGTTTTTTACTTGGTCAATTGGTATAACATAACACCTATCAACCCAGCTTGCCAAATTCTAAAGTATATCCCATCCTCATAGCACTAGTTATCTTATCTTTCGTATATTTTTTTATTTTTGCTCTTTAGTTTTGTATTCTTAGGTTTGTCAAAAGTAGTCTCTATGCCCTACATAGTCAAAACTAACAACACAACAAACAATAATTTAGTGACAAAGGTAAGCCAAAGTATGCATCAAATTTAATTTTTAGTTGTTTCACTTTCAATCATTTACTTTTAGTTATTTTATGCTTTAAAATAATACAATTTTCTTAGTATCAACATTATATGTTTTTATGTTATTTCTTGATGCACCATCCCTTGATAAAACTTAATAACATGTGATGAGATTTGAGTGGGGCATATGTATACACATAATATTTTTAACCTTTATCAAATATTGACACTTTACTTATTGTAATAACTCATTAAGACTCAATCTCTGAAAGTTCATGCCTTAAAGGATGTATCAATAAAGGGGTGATTAGACCATTGTGCTTCACATGATTGTTGTCCCTTATTGCCACATTATTACCAATCCAAATAGTTAATAAAACCATTCCATAAGCTATTAATCATAATTTACACACTCCTCCAATATTTTCCACTTTTCATCCCTCTTTTCCTCACCTTAATCCCCTTTTGTTAGTCAGTTGTACTAGGTCAACTAGTTCAACCTTGTACAGTTTTGGGTGATTTTCACTTAGGAACTAGTTTGGTATTTGGTTGACCTATCTCATGACCTAGTGAATAATTGTTCAAAATTATGCTAGGTTGACTAGGTTGACCCTATTGGTTAAGATTTTTAGAAGGGTTTAGGGTCAAATATTCCTATATATACAAGATCATTTCATCATTATTTCAATATGCAATCAAGCATTATTATTCATTCATGCTTCTTTACAATCAACTCTTCCACCATTCTACTTGAGGAGTCTTATCTTAGGGCTTTTACTTCGATAATCTACTCTTGTGGATAACTCTTATATGATTTAGCCTTTCTTAGTGATCCTTAAAAACCAAAATAACATATTTCAAAGCCCCTTTTGCTAAGGGATAGATTGAGTCTCGATGGGTTCATCATTCAGGTAAGTATTCTTTAACTTTATCCATCTCTTTAGTAGATATAATTAGCATAAGTATTGGCTTTGAATAATATTAATATTCATATTCCATGTATTAGGGTCTTACCCATACATAGCTTAATTAATATTCTCCTATACATGTTTTTATTGTATACTAACCCCTCATGTTGTGCCACAAGATTTGGTGAGCTCTAGATTAAATTTACATGTTATTAGTTTAGTGAGATATCAAAACACATGATTCCCTTAGGATAATTACATGGTTGTGTTTTAATGAAGGATTTGGAACCCTCCATATAATGGTGTATTATGGTAAGAGATCCCTTAATTAAGTCTAGAGGATCCCCATATTGGTCATGTTCTTTCCCAAAAAATGTGTCCCAATCGAAAGTGTATGGTATGATCTATCTTCTCCATGTTAAGATTGATTTATAGACATGATGAATTTGTTATTACATAAAAAATGTACAACCATGATATATGTTTAAACTAAAAATAAATGATGTAATTAAATGTTTATAATGATAATGATGATATGGATCTGAAACAAGATAAAATTAGGTGGGAAGATAGTTATGGAATAGTTGTCAGATTTTAGATTTAGTGCTTCTAGCTATCTAGATAGTTGCACCATCCCTAGATGGTTGCATTGATTATACTATCTAAATTTGATGATAGTGTCTTTTATGGAATATTTAATAAAATAGGATGTAACCATATACATGATTTTGGATTTTACTTTGCCTTTGCTCTGATGCATTCATATCTAATTCATGGATTATCACTCCTTGTAAAATGGACAACCCTAGCTTTTCATATTCAATGTGACCTTGGGGTAACATGGATTAACGGGAACAAGATGTCAAGTTGACCCTAATGATACTATTATCAAAGGATTTTACCTACATATATAATACTCCAAAAGAGGGACTCAAACTTAGGTCATTCTCCTATACATGCTAGTTTGTGTGTGATGCATGTAATGTCCATACATATAGTTATTTTAAACTTTTTCACTTATTGATGATTTTTCTCTTGCAAGAACCCATTGAGGCTCAATATCTTTGAGTGCATTCCTTAAAAGGTGAATCAAGAAAGGGGAGGAAATACCATTAGTGATTCACAAAATTATTATCCTCTATACCATCACTTGAAACCAACACAAATCTATCATATACATTTTTCTAAGATTTGACACCTCCCTTACACACTCCTCCAAGAAATTCACAACCTTAAACAACCCCTACCTAAGTCAAAACCTCTTTTTATTATTTATTGAAAAAATTCACATGCAAAAACCCTCTTCTTAAAAATGAACATGTTATAGGACTAGGTCCACCTAGTTGACCTAGTCTAAGACCTAACTGCTTTATTTATTAATTAAGAAATTGGGATGATTAGGTCAATTATGTCATCTAAAACTGTAAAAGGGTTTAGGGTTAGATATAGATATATAAAAACATAATTTTAACCATTTTACTTATAGAGATATAGATAATCATATATTTACACATCTAGTTATCCACCATTCTACTTGAAGAACTATTGCTTACTGTATGCACTTAAATCCACTTGCCTTAATAATTCTATTAATTCTTCCAATTTATGCAATAATCATAATCCTATCCAATTAATTAAAATCATATTTCTTATATAATATTTCCTATACCCCATAAACTTTTATATACCCTTATGATCAATTAATCACCCCATTACCATACTAACTAACCTAATTAACTACTAATCTTATTATATTGACTACCCACTAGCCCACTTGCAAATTAAAATTTCCTATTTAATCAACTACCCCTAGCCTCTCCTACACCCCTATGAACCTTAAAACCAATCTAACCCTCATTTAATCCCTATTATCCCCTCAGCTAGGCTATAAATCTCTATAACTAGAAAAGTTCCTCTAAGTTTCTATAAGTCTCTAAATTAGAGGCTTCTAAATAATTTAAAATTCCCTAAAATTCCCTCCAACATCTTATAAATATACATTCTTGAGCCATGGCCAAGATAATAATAATAATAAACTTTGAAAATCCATAACCCTTCATAATAATCTCATATTCATCTATCTTAAATCATCCTCATACTCTTGTAAATCCATTCAACCATCCGAGGAAGCCATTAGAGTCATTTTGAAGCTACACACAAGTAATCCACATCCAAATAATATTACATTTAAATCAATTGGAAAATATTGGAGAGAATCTACATGGAATAAGGTGATGGTAAGAGTTTTCATTCTTGAATAGTTGATTATTTCTTCATTTCCCTCCTTTTGATGTTATTGTGTTGGTGGGTTTAAATTACTATTTATAGTAGTTTTAATCAATAACTAAAAATATAATCATACATTGGTGACCACAATGGGACAACCTCTTCAATTTAACTATTTTTCTTGTTATAAGTCTTTTATTAGCTTGTAGGATTGATTGGATGAAGAAATATCTCTAGATTTGATCAAGTTTTCATGTATGGGTGAAAAGCAATTTTGATCTACAAATTATGGTAATACAACACTGGTATTGCCTAAAAGTATGTGATTTTATGCCAACCATACGTCTTAACCACTAACAACTAATTTTTTTGATAGGATCATAACCTATTTCAATATCACCACTTGTAAAAGGTCATTTTATTATAAATTTGTAGTTTTGATCTTTAAATCATGGTTTTGCATAGAATAATTCTTAAGGCAAATAATTAGTTTTGCATAGATATTTAGTCTTATATGTGTTTATATTAACCTACTTATCTTGTAGGGACATGTATAACATTGAGCATATCTAAAATTATTAGTTGGTTTATATTAACTAATATTGCTAATAAATAGTCAGGATATTGAAATAAAGTTGTGATATTGCCTTCGCAAATAATGATTTTGATTTTATGACTAAAGTTGTTAGTTTAGTCTAATAATTGTGATTGTATAATTATTGTCTATCTATATGTCACCATTATCTATTTACAAGAAGAAGATGATCTATTTGAGGTAATATAAAAAATCTCATATTTACCCTTTTATCACCTCATTCAAAATCATGACTTGCAAATAGCATTTTTGGTTATTATAAGCATTTGTGTCTAATAATAGGTGGTTTTGAATTAAAAATATTAGGAATTACATTATTATTCCTTATAGTATCAAGTAAATTATATTAAAATTTAATATTCCTTACATATCTCTATATATTTTTCACATTATACATATTCTATAACTAAGTAGAACTTTTGATCTTTTCAAAACTACAGATCATGATTAAGTGATATTGATTAATAAAAGCACTTTTGTGCATAAATAAGAAATTTTTATTTTATGAAATTTTATTAATATTTATTGGTAGATGTAATAGAATCTTTTTATTTATTTCAAGTAAATCTTAGTCTTCTATACATATTTTATCACATTTTTAATATTTTACCAATCTAGATGCTAGATTTTAAGGGATTTTATCTACCTACAAAATCAAAGATTATGAGTTATGATATTGCATTTTGACTAGAGATATTTATTAAACATTAGTAATTTTGCATAAAATCTACAATTATGATCATAGTTAGTTAACCGTCATGAAAACTATGTATTAGATATTTGTGATATTTCCCAAGAACTGGGGTTTTGTGCTCTCTAGAAGTGATTTTGCACTGAAGTATCTGTGTATTTGTATTTTTGTAGAAATAAAAGTTGTTTTGCCTATTCTCATACTACTAATACATTTTGTGTGGGACCAACTTAGTAAGAGGTACTCTATTATCTTACTAAATTATGTTTTTATGGGAATAGTACTTGGCCTAATAATTTTAATCTTTAACTTGTATATATCTTTGTGTGTTTGTTTATTTAATTTAATCACATATGTAATTAATAGGATAAATAAATTTTGTTTGCCTATTTGTCAACCCATTTTTTTTAGGATAACACATAATGTGTAATTCATCCTCATGCACTTTCTTAGTCACCAGGGGTTGGTGACATGGATTTCATCATCATGCATTTAACCAAACTCCATGTTCTTACATAGTATAAATATTAGGGGAAATTATCATTAGGTTAAGTGTTTAACCCCATACAGGTCATCCATGATGGGGAAGAGTTAACTCTCTAAACCAAGCATTATAAATCACCCTATATGGATTTGTGCCCCATATACCTTTGAGTATCTTGGCGATACCCATAGAAACCTTTGCATATACCTAGTATAAGATCTATCATCCATGATAGGTGTCTTAGTGCCAAAGTTTGTATCAACTCCCAAGTGACTATCATGTATAGATAGGGTCAAGATGGTTTAGTAGATTCTATAAGTATTCACCATCTTATATCATCACCCATAAAGTTTTAGATAGTACAAGTGTCTAGTTACACACCCTTTTAGTTCACTAAAATTAGGGCTCATGATTGGGCATGATTGTGTGAGTGTTGTGATAAATCATGTATTATTTGTAAACCAAATTATCTTATAACTTTTAATTATCACATACACCTATTGAAACTTTAGAATATATCCCATCTTATAATCAAAACCAAATCATTTCATATCACCATTCACACCTTTTGGGTATTAAAATTTTGTCTGGGAGCCAAAATTTAGTGGTCATTCATAGTTGTTTATCTTAATCATCACATCATCCTTAATCAAACTTTGTCAAATTTTACAAATTTATTAAGTTTAGTCTATCTCCCATTATATTATTGTCTTGACTATTCATACCTAGCACCCCTCTAGTCATCATCTTGTCAATGTGAAGGGTATCTAGTCATATTTATCTCCTTAATAGATTGAACCCTTATGTGTTGTTTATTTTGGTATTATTTGTTCTCTCTAGTCTTCCTATCGATAAATTCAAATATAATTCACACCTAGTCCCTATTCTTGACCACTTTTAGTCTTGGGTTTAAGACAAAATTAGTTTCCAAAATCAACTTCTATCTCATCATCCTAAATCAAAGTCACACCTAATCACTATTCTCACATCACCTTCACCATCTACCATGCCTATTAGAACATGTTACAAAATTTTAATAATGAGACAAGAATCTAATCAAGAAAATGGCATCCTTGGGAATCTAAGTGAGTGAAACTGGGATAATGATGAAACACATAGTGACATGCATACCCATGGATAGGAAGAATAGTTTACAAATGACTTATTCTATAATGATGAGGTTAGGGCTCAATTTGACTAATAAATATATGAGAACCATGCTCAAATTCTTTCCCAAGTCATTACAATGGGGGGAATTCTAACCTTACCTTTGATCCAAGCCTCCTATAACATCTCATCTACCCATACACTAGTCCTAATACTCCTCTTCATCAAAGTAATGTCAACCAAGAATAAGAATAAGATAATCTTGTGGATCATGAAAAAGAACGTGAATAATAACAAGAACCCCCATAGAATAATTGTATTGAGGTTGACAAGAGAATATTCACCTTAGAGGATCATTTAGACCAATTGACTCAAGAAATTAATTCCTTTGCCTCTCAATTTTGTTCACAAAATCAAACACCCACTTTGCCAAGACATAACATTAGAAATACCAACCCTAATCACTTAAGACCTGAAATAAGCCAAGAACAAGCCTTTAATCTCCTAATGGATCCCTCATTCTCTCAAGAGTGGAGGATGATTAAAGATACTCTTCAACAGATTTATCTTCAGACCTAAGAAATGAGATATAAATATGAAGACTTTTCTACATCTCCTTTGGATATGAGTATCTTAAAAGTACCTTTCCCAGCACACTTTTAGATTTTAAAATTTGACAAATATAAGGGGAAAAAGGACCCACATTAACATGTGTAGGAATTATATGTCGCATGCCATGAACTTGCTTATGATGATGATTACCTTTTCATATTCTTCCCTAAAATTATTGTAGTATCCACATTATAGTGGTTTATCCATCTACCTAAAGGGTCTATATCTAGTTCTGGGAAACTTATAGATAAGTTTGTGTGACACTTCTCCTTTAAAATATAACATGACATCTATATTATATATCTTTATAATAGTAATCAATCCAAGGGAAGAGCCCAACTAGCCAATCCAAGAATAGAAGTTGGGTATATACCACGACCCATTGCCTAAGCATGATTAGAGGAAAAATAAACCACTAAAATATCAAGGTTAATCCTCCACATCTAATAGAATTTACTACCGTTGTAACTCATACCATTAAAATCTGAGGCCCCCACGAGCCCACACATCTACCATCCACCATTATCAAAATTATTAATGTAACAAATAAATGTGTAGTAACTACATAGCATGGAAAGATTAAAGTTATTAGAGATCCTCCAAAAGACCCATCCACATTCACATCTCAAAATTTCAGTATCCCTATAAAATTATAAAGTTCTTCCAATAAACCATATGACATCATCCAATAGCTTGAGAAGACTTTGGCTCAAATCTCTCTCATGGATATTATTAAAATGTCATCGATACATTGGGAGATTATCAATAAAGTCATAAATGAATTAAAAGTCCTTATAAATATTTATATAAGTTAATTTTAAGCATTGGTGGGTCATTTATCTCCTTCCCAATAGATTAATTTTAGTGCACAAGATATTCCATCTATAGGCTCTCACTATAACTATCCATTATTTATTTGGATTTACATTTTCAACAATAAGATCCATTAGGTAATTTTAAATGGAGGGTAAACCTTGAATTTTTGCAATCTCAAATTTCTAAAGAAATTAGGGAATTGATAATCTTCATTGGGGTCTACTTTGATATTGATCAAAGCATATGATGATAATGAGAGGCTATCTATAGGCACTATTTATCTTCCTATATCTATGGGAACCATAATACACTAAGCCCTAATTCATGTAGTGGATCTTTATATCCCATATAACTTAATTTTAGGATGCACATGGATTCATGACATGAGATCAATTCCCTATACCCTCCATCAATGCTTAAAATTCCCTCATTCAATAATGGAGGTTGTCATCCTAGGGGAAATATAACACTTTCATAGCTATCAAATGGACCAATATAATCCTACTTGCTAATGTCCCAACACTCATAGTTCCACTTATAATTCCAAAGCTATAAATATATCCACCCTGATAATATATCACTTGCTTCATCTGAATCCCTAAAAACCACTCATGTTAAGATCAATTCCAAGGGATTTGAGGAGTATGAATACGAAACCATTTGTGTTGGAAACATACCAATCTTCCCATGAACATATGGGTCATGGCCATGAGGAAATATAAACCTATTATCTTCAAATTTAGGTCCATGGCCTTCACTAGTGTAGGCATGTTGTCAAAAGAATACTTTGAAGAACATAATGATTCATGACTTATTCTTGAATATGAGGCCTTCAAATTTCATAAGAAAAAGTAACCCTATATTCAAAATATGCTTCAAAATATGAATTATAAGGGGAAAGGACTATTAAGGGATGAACAAGGTAGGATTGAATCTATAAGGTTAAAGAACACCAAAAACATCCTGGTTTAGGGTACAAAACTTTGGGAATTGACTTAAGCACTATCAATATGGATAATTATTCAATTCTTAAAGAGTCTACCTTTGACAAAGAAATTAAAATAGGTTTTATCTATAGACTTTATGAAGACTTGGACACCACCAATCTCTTCCCTGACACCACCATCTCCACCATCAACATTTACCTCCATCATCTTACACTTATAAACTAGGATACAAATAATGAGCTTGTTTTGATAAATTTTATAATGATGAAGCCATTATTCAATATCTTGGAACAAGATATTTTATGCCCTCAAGAGACCACAAGAAAGGATTCTCTATTAGTCTAAATGAGTCTGCATATTTTGGAGAGCAACAAAAGTACCTAAATCAAATTAAAGAAGAGGACTATGAAGATGAAGATCCTTCTCAAAATATGTAAGAAATATAACCCACTCCTAATGAACCATAATCTTATTTAGAATGAAATACATAGCTCCCAGATGAATTTGCTTTAGAAGATGAATTAGCATTGCCCCCAACATATCTATAAGACCAATTACCTCTTGTTGAAGAGGTTATAGAAGTGAGTCTTGAAACAAATGAAATTCCAAAAATAGTTAAACTAAGGGAAATTATTATATTCAAAGAGAAACAAGTCCTCATTGAGCTTCTCAAATAATATATGGATGTATTTGCATGGATTTATGTTGACATGTCAGAGATATATCCAACTTTTGTAGTTTATCATTTACTAGTTCATCTAAATGTAGAATCAGTTGAATAGAAACTTTGTAAAATACACCCCAATGTGGCCCTCTTGGTTAGAGATGAGCTATATAAATTCTTACAAGGTGGGTTTACCTTACCAATTTACTATTATGATTGGATATCTAACATTGTCCCCATGGTCAAACCATAACGAGGAATAAAAATTTATACCAAATTATGAGACATAAATAAGGCATGTCCCAAATATGAATTTCCCTTACCTAATATCAATATGATTGTAGATTTTACTATATGATATGAGATTCTTTCCCTAACAAATAGTTTCTATGGTTACAATCAAATTAAAATTGCTCTCAAATATTAACACAAGACAACATTTATCACTCCATGGAGGACCTTTTATTACTAAGTCATGCCTTTTGGTTTTTAAAATGTGGGAAATACTTACCAAATGGATATGAAAATAATATTCCATAATATTATACATGAAATTGTAGAATATTATGTGGATGATATACTAGGAAAGTCTAAAATCTGATTAAAGGATCCTATAATCCTAAGTAGGATATTCAAGAGGCTCAGGGAATGCAAGGTTAGATTGAACCCTAAGAAATGTGTATTTGGAGTCACCTCAAGAAAATTTTTGGGGTTCATAGTCTCTAGATGAGGTATTAAATTAAATCATGAAAAAGTAAAAGATATTGTAGAAATGCCTCCTCCTAAAAACATGAAGCAGTTAAGAAGTCTTCAAAGGAAACTATAGGGTATTCATTGCTTTGTATCATAATTGGAAAATAAATGTCATCCCTTCACTCATCTCTTAAAGAGGGATGCCATTTCAAATGGAACTCAAAATTTCAAAAATCTTTTGGTAATTTAAAATAATACTTGGTGAAGCCTCCCTTTTTATCTCTACTTTTGTGAGGAAGGACATTACTATTGTATATCTCGGCTATACCTTGTGTTATAAGGGTCATTCTAGCTCAATATAATAATGAAGGTAAAGAAATATAAACTTATTATCAAAGTATAAATTTAATCTCATATGAGTTTAAATACACTCTTATGAAAAAATCTTGTTTGGCTATAGTCTTTGCCTTACAAAAACTCGAGCATTATATGTTGAATAACCAGGTCAAGCTTATATCAAATGTTGATCCCCTCAAGTACATGCTATCTAAATTTGATTTAATGGGTATAATGGCCAAACATACCATGTTAATAAGTGAGTTTGATATAAAATATTTAAATCAAAATGTCATTAAAGTATGATCCATTATGGATCAACACCTATTGTAGACACCAAGCCTTTAATTATAACCTTCTCAGATGAGTCTATATTGGCTACTAAAGAATCAAACAACTAAAAGTTATATTTGTATGGCTCTTTTACCATGCATTATGTTGGGTGAATATTTTGTGACCAGCTGACTGATGTCAAAATAGGTGCATCAACCACAACATAAGGAGATTTATATATCAAAATGGATTTGGTGACCACAGCTAGATTGGGACAAATCTCTCCTCTCAACAAGGGGAGGTTCCCTATAAACTATAGTATATATATAAGCTGAAAATAGACACAGGGGTGAAATCATACCATCCATCTCTCTTTTTTTAGAGATGATGCTCACAAAATAGATGATCATTCTATTGTAATTACTGAAAGGCACTTCTCTTCTTTTAGAAGTGATATTCAGCCAACAATAGGATTCTTCCTGGGTAGTAATAAGAACCATAAGAAACCAATGAAAGCACAAAGTCTTTCATTATTTCTCCTATGAATTAAGACAAAGGAACATAGTAGTTTGAAGCATAGCCCAAAGTCTCCAATTTAACTACAATAGAGTAAAAGGTTACAAAGGATAAAGGGGAGCTCAAAGTATCTCCAGTATCCTTTACACAAAACACAGACTGAAGTCAATTATGGTACCACAAAGTCTCCCACAGTTGGCTTCAAGACATATTCTAAATTATTTCTACTTATTATTCTTATTTGATTAAATGAACAAGAATGTATTTAGGAAATAGACATAAGAATAATTTCCTAGATGACACAAGCTTATATCAACACAAAGTTTGACAGGTCGCTTGCTTTCTCATTAATTTAACAAAATATGATTAATAGTCTGAGATCAAAGTCTCAGGAATGCCTTTCAATTTGGGTAGAGCTTCACTTTTGATAACTGATAGATCTCCCTTATACCAAATGAGAGATTATAATATCTAGCATCACAAGAAAGACTTGGGTGCTTGTTTTGATGAAAATGGCCCATACTGAATTGAATGCATTGGATATCTATGAAAGGGCCATGCTGGAATAGGTCATCAACCTTGACTTTGGAATTCTAAATCATCTCAAATGTCTCCTCTTAAGCATGGGTTGTTTTGTCTTATTTATGATTCTTACACAGCTATCCATTTGATTTTACTTAATGTATAAAAATAGGTCGCGCCTTTGAATGCTTATGTTCTTTGACGTCCACCTAGTGGACTATTCCACCTACTAAAAATAACTCTCCTACAAATATTTCTAGATTTTCTATATTTTTCTCTCTTTCCTTGCCACATTTTGTCTTTCCTTAGCGATCTGAGCTCTTGAGGCTATCTTGTCACTTTCAATTGGCTTCTTCAGCTCTTTTCTAGGATAATCTTTGAGCTTGATCTTGGGCCTTTTGAAAATCAATGGTTATTCCATTACCCTAAAATTGACATCTGTGGGGATGTCATTGGTTGCCTTAAACCTCTTTGAACTTTGAACCTTGAAATCCTTTGGTTCAAAGGTTTAATGGTTCAAAGGTTCAATGTTTTGTGAAGGACCACATTCACTTTCTTTTTCTTCTTTGATTAAACTATTTCTGGAATCTTTTGCTTTATCCATTCACTCAAAGCTCCCATTTGAACTTATGAACTCTTTGAACCCATTGAACCTTTGAACCTTTTAAACCTTTTAAGTTCAAGGTTCAATGACTCATTCTCTTTCTTTGAAACCTTTTATTTTCTAAGTCCATCAAACTTATTGAACTCATTGAACCTTTGAACCTTTGACCCATTTTGATTTAAGGTTCAATGGTTCAATGTTTCAATCTTATTTATTTGAATTCTTTGAAGATTCAAACTCTCTAGATTTTCTAAGTCCATCTAAGTCATTGAACCTTTGAACTCTTTTTCGTTCAAGATTCAATGGTTCAACAATTTAATCTTCACCCTTCAAAACCTTCTTTTTTAAAGGTCTGCCAAAGTCATTGAACCTTAAAACCTTGCAGAGGTGGGGTTCAATGGTTCAATGGTTCAAAGTGATTCATTATAATTGTTTGAAGCCCACCGTTAAGTCTTTTGATTGAACCTTTGCATTGAACCATCCTCAAAACACTAAGGAAAACCCTTAAGTGTTTTGAGTTTCCTTTGAAGAAAGCCTGCCTATTGAACCTATGACTTCCTTAGATGAAAAGGCTTGAATATTTGAAAACCTTAACTACTCAGAATAGTTTTGAGAAAGAAAAGAGAGAGTTTTGGTGTACAAGACCAAAATGGTAGGTATGTTGTCCACAAAAGCAAGTGATGGACTTTAATAATAATAGCTGGCTCCAGTTGGGGAACTTCCATTGATTGAAATTTTGTAACAGTCAAAGGGAGTAGAAACTAGAATCTTAGTGCTTTCATCTATTCCATTGTGCTACAAAGTCATGCTTAGCCAAAAAGAAAGGTGCCAAAAACCAACCGCACCAAAAACAAATGAAAAACATGAAACAAAGAAAGACTATACAAATGTATATATGTATAATTGGACTTATCTGATACTTCAAGGATCAAAGTGCTTCAGATGTTACCCACTGTGAGGTAGAGTAAATGGTGTTCCATCTTGATATTTTAGCAAGAAACTATTTTCACCATTTAAATGATGAATGGAAAATGGGCCTCTCCATAGGGAATCCAATTTTCCATGCATTCCTTCTGGTTCTCTCTTGTTATCCCACAACAAGACTTGATCTCTAATCTAATATCATGAATCCTTGATTTTTGGTCAAATAGTCTCTTTACTAGAATTTAATGTGCAACAATTCATTCCACCACGATATTTCTTTGCTCATTAAGTTTAGTCAAACACATGATCCTTTTATCAATGGAGCTTTCAAAAGTTGAATATTTCACTACCTTTACTAACTTTAACGCTAGTAATTCTAGGGTGATTGGTATCTCTACATTGAGACCATATAGAAGTTGGCATGGAGATATACCTATCACCCTCTTGGATGTAATTATGTCTACCCATAAAGCATCAAGCAATGCTTTATTCTAAGTTCTCTGATTGTCATCTACCAACTTCTTGATAATGGTCACCAAGTTCTTGTTGCTTGATTCTGCTTGACCGTTTCCTTGTGGATAATAGTAGCAAAACTGGGTAATCTCATGAGAAGAGAAATAGGTTGCATTGTCTCTTACAATCTTGGTTGGGACCCCAAACCTAGAAATGATGTTTTCCTTGAGGAAATTACACACTACTTTTGAAGTAGCATGCTTGACTAGAATGGCTTCCACCCATTTGGTAAAGTAGTCTATGGCTGTAAGGACATAATCATGTCTAGCACTCAAGGATGGATTTATAGCACCAATGAAATCAATTTCCCATTGCTGAAATAGCTCTTATATCACCATAGGCTTGAGAGGTAACATAGCTAACTTGGGTTTGCCAATGAACTATTGACATAGCTCACATATACGCACCCAAGTGTATGAATCTCAAAATAGAGTAGGCCAATAGTACCTGCCTCATAGAATCTTATGGGTAGTTACAGGCATAGAAAAATGTCCTCCACAAGCCAAATTATGGAAGGACTCTAAAAGTTTGTTCTGCTACACTTTATCCATGCAGTGAAGAAATACCCCATCAAGGTTCCTCTTAAATAGACTGTTATCCCATAGGAGAAAGCTGGAAGCTTTCAACTTAACAATCCTCATTTATTTATGAGACAAGTGAGTAGGACACTCACCATAGGTAAAGAAATGAGCAATATTTGAATACCACTCATTTGTAATGGTGACAAAAAAAACTATTGGTGTGTCTTCAACTTCTATTTCTTCATGCCTTACCTTTTTTGGTATGTTATCAACAATTAATTGGTAGAGGCCCCTTACCCACACAAGCTTTATTAGTTTGATAACAAGATTAAAATCCTAGATTTTAGCAATCAAATTTCCCCTTTTAGTTCCAAACTGTTTAGTTAGTATGGACTTGACTGTTGTATCAAGAACCAAAGCAACAACATGTGAGTTCAAGATGTAAAAACATAAGTGTTTTACTGCCCTTACCATAGCATAAGCATGCTTCTTCATGTTTGAATACTTTAGCTCATGAGATTTAAGAGGACAACTCATGAAAGATATGGGAGATTCCACACCTTCTTTATTTTGTTGAACCAAACTAGCTAAAAGTGTATGGTCAGAAGCATAGCTATGCATCACAAAATATTTGGTGTAATCAGGACAAACTAGAATTGGGGCATGGGTGATATCTTCCTTGATGTCTTGAAATGCTGATTTGTCTTCTTCAGTCTAGCTAAAAGTGGCTTTGCCCTTCATCATATTGACAATTTTGTGAGTCTTCTCTGTGATTTCAAGAATGAACCTTCACAAAAAATTCACCTTTCCAAAGAAAGAGTGAAATGTAGTCTTACTAGTAGGAAGAGAAATCTCTTGAATGGATTTGACTCTTTCTAGGTCAATCTTTATGCCTTCTTAGGACATAGTGTGACCGAGAAGTTTACCTTCTGTAACCCCAAAAATGGACTTCTTGGGATTAAGAGAAATACCATTTTACCTACATCACTCTAGCACTTGTTGTAGATGATGTATATGATTATGATGATGTTTAGGAAATACTATAGAATCATCAAGGTATACCACAATGAACTTACCCATTTAATTTTTGAAAGCAAGATCCATTGCTCTTTGAAAGGTGGCACCAACATTGATCAAGCCAAAAGGCATTCTACAATATGCAAAAGTGCCCCAAGGTGTTGTGAAGGTGGTATTATGTTTGTCTTCTTCACCAACTTCCACTTGATTATATCCTAAAAAACCATCTAGCATTGATAACATCTCAACACTAGTCACTATCAGTAGTAGCTGATCCATGATGGGCAGGGGATAGTTGTCTTTTAAAGATGACTGATTCAAATTTCTAAAATCAACACAGGCAAATTTCTCCATTTTTATTTCTCACAGTGACTATATTCACAACCCAGGTGGAATGATGGATTAGGAAAATAATTTTTGCATTCAACATTTTCTATATTTTAGACAAAATCATGCATGATATCTTGGGATTGAATTGCCTTTGCTTCTGCTTGTGAGGCAATGACCCAATCTTGAGAGGAAAATTTTGCTTGATTTCTTTAGGTCTGAGAGATTTTAGATCATCATATGAATATGCCAAAGCATCAATGTAATGGTGAAGTAGAGTGATAAATTTGAATTTTTCATTAGGGGTACAACAATTCCCAATGTTGACCATTTTTGGATTATCTTCTGTACTCAGATTTATTTGATCAAAATCCTTGGAGGATTTTGAATCCATTTGTTGTTCCTTGATAAACCTATCATGCTTGTCAAAAATTTTCTCAAGAGAAACTAATCCTTTAGGAATTTTATTCCCTTTGAGCTAAAGGAACTCTTCATCAGCTTTTGAATCTATCTCCAGAGTTGATTCTTGTGGTGGAGATTCACTACCTTCAAATTGAAGCTTTTCGAAGCTATCTCTTTATTCCAAAAAAGAAATGATTTGGTTATCACCATTGAATACCTATCAATGGTCAGCATTATCAGGTACACTTGGTCAAAAGACTAGCTTGATAGTGTACCTATCTTCTTTGAAATCTTGGTGAGGGACCAAGAGAGTTCCAGAGATGGCCAATGAATTTGTACGACTGTTGAATTCTCTAAGCATGATATAAATACTAAAATCATCAAAGATTTCAATGTAGTCTCACACTAGATTTTGATAATGTCACAATCTCTCATTCTTGGTTTGATATAGGTTCCTCACCTAACAAAGCAATAGCTCAGCATCTCCTTTGGCATGAAGGATCTTAACACTTTATTTTGAGTAGCCTTCAACCTGAGCAACAATAATTCATATTCAGTAGTGTTATTAGTTTTGTTGAACTACAACTTATATGCATAGGGAAAACTATCTCCTTGAAGAGATATCAAAACTATTCTAGCTTTAGAACTGATAGAGGAGTTGCTACCATCAAATTTTAGAATCCAAACATCATTAGAATCTGGTCTTATTTCAGATTTTTCTTCATCAAGAAGAGAATATCTTTTTTCATGTGTACTACACCCTACCAATTCTTATGATGTCTTATCTAAATATTTTGGATTGTCACCTATGGAATTTTCATTTGCTAAAATAGGAACGTCTTTAGTAGAAAAAAAGTAATTACCCATGCCTAAAGACTCAAACATAATTTGAGCTTCAAGGGCTGATGTTTGAGTGACATTTTACTTTGATTCCTTCTTAGGCATCAACCTTTGCATGACACCCTTGAAAGGAATTCTTGCCTCAACCAGGTTCATGCTCAATTCTCCACCCATGTCCTTACAAAACTTTCACCCAAGAAGAATGTCATAAGAGGCTGGGACATCAGTCAGTAGGACTGTCATTTTGATTCTCTTATCTGGGAAGGTTGTAAATGCAAATTAAGCATCTTTTATTTGTTCTAGTAGAGGCACTTGTTTGCTTTCCATGGAGAAACATCTCCCAAAGGTCTTAGTTAGTGTGAGACCAAGAGATTCTACCACCTTAGTGGGCATGACATTGTTAGAAGCTCCTAAGTCTATAATGCAATTGTTTAACTAATGACCATTTATCAATAGGGAAACATAAAATGGTTCTATCTTTCTAGGGGCAGCTGGAGGAGTAATCACAAGATTATTTTGGGTAGGTGTGTTCTATAGTGGAATAGGGGTTACTTCTAAAATTTCTTATCTTGTAGGGATGGTTTTATTTTTTACGCATTAAACTAACCTATCCAACTGCTCAGGGTTAGATTATAAGAATTCAAACTCAGACATTTGAATTTTGGTCTTCTTAGCATGGTCAATTATATCAAATGACTGAAATGAATTTGAAATAGAGGAAGGCATTACATCAATCTAGTTTTTTTTGGGTGTAGGACTGGTCTATGAATTTGAAGTAGAAGCTGAAGGAATATTTGAGGTACTTACTTTTTTAGTGATCATCAAGTCATTTGATTGGAAAGGCAGTGAAGTTCCTCATTTAGTAATTGAAATTGCGGGTTAAGATTCTTCCCCTATTTTTGCTTTATTTACTTGATGAGCTGACTGATTCTGGGACCTGGTAAATATAGTGTATGATCCATCAAATGCTTTTCCTTTACTTTTGCATTCATCTTGGTAATTCAAGAAACTAATGTTGGAGTCACCAGCTGATTCTTCTTGGCCTTCTACAAAGAGATCAATGTCATCTTCTTTGTTCAACTCAAGTTGGAAAGAAAAATCAAATTCAGTTTCAAGATAACCAACTGCTAAGTTAGTTGGTGTTGTTTCAATGGCAAGCTTCCCTGGTGGGGGAGAAAGGTGATTTCGTTGACCTTGATTTATGGTAGCATTGCCCTGATATGACTAGTTGGGAAACATCTTCCTTGGTATGTCCTAATAAGGAGGAGTAGACATCCCTTGTGCCATTTTATTTTTTAGAGCTAGCAAATCATTTGCTAGATTTTGCACCATAGGATCAATGGTGCCTGTAGAAGAATTTTTAGAAGATTAAGAATATTTACTTTTGTTAGGATCTCTTCTTATCTTTCCTACCAAGATAAGGTCATCTTCAACCTCAATGGCCAAAATTTGAGCTATAGTAACATCTATGTGACTAGCCTGTCTCAACAAGAAACTCACTTTAGGAAGCTGAGAATTGATGAAGAAGCATTTGAGATTCTTAGGTGTCAACTGAGTAATTGTGGGAATCATGTTCCTCAACTTGTCAAATTTGGCAATGAAGTCTCTCATGGGTTCATGAGGCTCTTTCTTCATTTGTGTAAGCTGAGCTAATAGGGCATGTGCATCTTCTATAGGTTTGAACCTGGCCTCAAATATGGCCTTGATAGTGTTTTAATTAGTCATTATTTGTGCTTCCAGATGATAAAACTAGTCTATAACAACACCTTGTAATGTTTCCATAAATAGTCTGACTATAATGTCTTCATATTTAATGCCTATCACACCATAGGTTATGTAGAAGGCTGCTATATGTTCATCAGTATGAACCTTCCCATCACCATAGAACTTAGGGAGTTTTTTTTGAGCTATGGGGTAGCTCATGTAAAGGTGGGGTTAGATTAAAAAGACCAAAAGTATTACCCCAGGGGCCTAGGATCACCATGATATGGCTATTAAAAGGAGGGATAATAAATATCTATGGGATATGTATAGACAAAGTTCTACTAGTAGAGGAAAGAAAAGCTTTGCCTAGTATTGGGGACCTAATGTTTGTAGGAGGAAAACTCTTGGTTCACTGAAGGTGAGTTTGTGGAGGGGAAAGATCAAAATTACTTAGCTACACAAGCTCAAATATAGGGTCAACAATACCTTGAGATCTCTAGTTTCATGTGTACGATGGATCTACCAAAGTGTAAAATGAAAATGGAAAATAATTGGAACTACTTCAATTTGAAGCTTGAGGCTTCAAACTATTTGTTCTTCCCTAGCGGAGTTGCAAAAAATTGTTGGCATGAAGCTATCTTGTTATTTCCTACTTCATGTCGTTCCCCACTGGAGTCACCATAAACTATTAGGTGAATATTTTGTCACCAGCTGACTGACGGAAAAATAGGTGCATCAACCATAGCATAAGGAGATTTATATAGAAAAATGGATGTGGTGACCATAGCTAGATTGGGACAAATCTCTCCTCTCAGCAAGGGGAGGTTCCCTATAAACTATAGTATGTATGTGTGTGTGTGTGTATATATATATATATATATATATATATATATATATATATAAGCTAAAAATAGACACAGGGGTGAAATTATACCATCCATCTCTCTTTTCTTAGAGATGATGCTCATAAAATAGAGGAGAATTTTGGTGTAATTAATAAAAGGCACTTCTCTTCTTTCAAAAGTGATATTCAGCTAACAATAGGATTCTTCCTGGGTAGTAATAGGAACCACAAGAAACCAATGAAAGCACAAAGTCTTTCACTTTTTCTCCTACTGATTAAGACAAAGGAACATAGTAGTTTGAAGCATAGCCCAAAGTCTCCACTTCAACTATAACAAAGTAAAAGGTTACGAAGGATAAAGGGGAGCTCAAAGTCTCTCCAGTATCCTTTACACAAAACACAGACTAAAGATAATTATGGTAGCACAAAGTCTCTCATAGTTGGATTTAGGACATCTTCTAGCTTATTTCCACTTGTTCTGCTTATTTGATTAAATGAACAAGACTGTATTTTAGAAATAGACATAAGAACAATTTCTTAGATGACACAAGCTTATTCCAACGCAAAGTCTGAAAAGTTGTTTGCTTTCTCACTCATTTACAAAAATATGATTAATAGTCTGAGCTCAAAGTCTTAAAAATGCCATTTAATTTGGGTAGATCTTCAATTCTAATAATAGAGAGATCTCCCTTATACCAAATGAGAGATTACAATATCTAGCATCACAAGAAAGACTTGGGTGCTTATTTTCATAAAAATAACCCATGTTGAATTAAATGCATTGAATATCTGTGAAAGGGCCATGCTAGAACAGGTCATCAGCCTTGACTTTAGCACTATGAATCATCTCAAATTTCTCCTTCTAAGCATGGGTTATCTGGTCTTCTTTATGATGCTTACACGGCTGTCCACTCACTTTTACTTAATGTAGAAAAATAGGCCATGCTTTTGAATGCTTATGTTCTCTGATGTCCACCTGGTGGACTATTCCACCTACTAGAAATAACTCTCCTATATATATTTATAGATTTCATATAATTTTTCTCTCTTTCCTTGCTACATTTTGTCTTTCCTTGGTGATCTAAGCTCTTGGGGCTATCTTGTCACTTTTAGCTGGCTTCTTCGGCTCTTTTCTAGGCTAGTAGCTGAGCTCATTCTCGGGCCTTTTATAAATCAATGATTATTCCATCACCCTAAAATTGATGTCCATGAGGATGTCATAGTTTCCTTGAACCTCTTTGAACCTTGAACCTTGAACTCCTTTGGTTCAAAGGTTTAATGGTTCAAAGGTTCAATGTTTTGTGAAGGGCCACGTTCACTTTCTTTTTCTTCTTCAGTTTAACCATTTCTAGAATCTTCTACTTCATCCATTCACTCAAAGCTTCCATTTGAACTTATGAACTCTTTGAACCCATTGAACCTTTGAACCTTTTGAACCTTTTAGGTTCAAGGTTCAATGGTTCAATAATTCATTCTCTTTCTTTGAAGCCTTTTATTCTCTATGTCCATCGAACTTATTGAACTCATTGAACCTTTGAACCTTTGAACCATTTTGGTTCAAGGTTAAATGGTTCAATGGTTCAATCTTATTTCTTTGAATTATTTGAAGCTTCTAACTCTCTAGATTTTCTAAGTCCATCTAACTCATTGAACCTTTGAACTCATTAAACCTTTGAACTCTTTTTGGTTCAAGGTTCAACGGTTTAATAGTTCAATCTTCACCCTTCAAAGCCTTCATTTCTTTAAGTCCATTAAAGTTGTTGAACCTTCAAAACTTGCAAAGGTGGGGTTCAATGGTTCAAAGTGATTCATTCTAATTGTTTGAAGCCCGTCGTTAAGTCTTTTGATTGAACCTTTGTATTGAACCATCCTCAAAACACTAAGGAAAAGCCTTAAGTATTTTTAACTTCCTTTAAAGAAAGCCTGCCTATTGAACCTATGACTTCCTTAGCTAAAAAGGCTTGAATATTTAAAAAACTTAACTACTCTGAACATTTTTGAGAAAGAAAAGAGAGGGTTTTGGTCTGCAAGACCAAACTGGTCGGTATGTTGTCCATAAAAGCAAGTGATGGATTTTGGGAACAACACATTGGTTAGGACAAGGAATCTTTTTTGTAAGCCCACAAGGTGACCAAATCCTAAAGGTATTTCAAATTTATACACAAATAACATTGATAAATATAAGGCATTATTTGTCAAACTCCAACATGCCATCGAATGGAATATATAGTATCTTTAGGTCTTTGGTCATTCTCAATTGATTATAAAATAGGTAAATGATGAGTTGTAGACAAAAGATGAGAAATTTATCCCTTATAAATACTTAGTGGACCAATTAAAGCAAACTTTTTAGTTACTAACATTTGAACAAGTCCCTAGGGGAAGTAATAAATTCATCAACTCAATGGCCAATATTGGTCCTTTAATAGATCCTCAGAAGATATACTTGAAGGAAAATTTCAAATTAAATAATTATTATTACCATCTCATCAATCAATGGATCATTATCAAATTTATGCTATAACTAATCCTAATCTACCCTAGTACCATGACATTTACACTTACCTTCATTAAAACATTCTACCACCAAACATCAGTCACCACCAATGTATATCCTTCATTCATCACACATCATGTTATACCATCCTTGGTAATACTCCCTATCAGTGAGCTATAATGGGACCTTATTGTGTTAGGAACCCATGTTCTAATCTTATATTTACATTATTAGCATATTAGTTGCTTTATATGCATATGCTTTGTAAGTCATACCTAGAGCATATTTGATTTATCTTGCATGCATGAGAGGAAATAGTTGTTAGAATAGAATTAGTATTTAAGTCAATGTTAAGGCCTGATGAAGGCATCCATGAATTTTATTGAATTGAGCTTGCTCAAAGGAGGTTTCCCCATTGAGGAGGCTAATGATTATGTAATTCTATTATTATAATTTAGTTATATTTGTTTTATTTAATATATTGCTATTTTCCATATTTGATTTCATGTATTTGAAATAATATACTAATTTATTCAGGAAGGATCATATCATCTGGTATCAAAGAAATTTTTAGGGATAAGTTTTTTTGTTACACACCATATGCTCTCATCTTGTTGTAATTGGACCTTGGTGATTAGAAAGTTGTAATAGATCCATTCCAGTCCTTTTGTGTGATAGTTCACATCTATAATTTCATTTTAGTAATAAGATGACACCAAAGATCATGATTTTTTATTCAATCACATTGCATTTGTGTTCTGCTTTGGATTTTATTTTCTATTTTAGATCAAGGTAAAACCTATCTACTTAACTATGAGAAGTGCTTGGATAAAATCCCTAAAACTCATGGTGAGGAGTACCATAGGAACCCCAAAGTAGTTGGCTCATTAAGAGGACTTGGTAGTGAAATGGGCAATGACCCCTTCTTGCTTGACTAGTTCCCACCCTTGAGGAAAACCAAGAGTTGTCGTTAAGAGGTAAATCTATGGCCAAAACATTTCTAGAGTGGTACTCTCTTAGACAACATTGGTGGTTAGAGTGAATTCTAAAAAACCATTAGGAAACTATTCAAACCTTGGGTCTATTTCCATCAGTTAGATCAGAAATTAGAATGATTTATAAAACCATATAAGTTTTAAAATACTATCAATAGAGTAGAATAAAACCTTTAGAGTACTATCAATAGAACAGAAAAAACCAAAAATCAGTGTTGATTATTTTTGTTTTTTGTAATATCTTCCATTTTATAGCCCTGTTGCTTCTCAAAATTTACCAAGACACCTAAAATTTAATTCTCCACATTTTATCCTTTGAGGTCCCATATCCTAATTCTAATTTGAATTCTGATAAATCTCATTTTTCTATTTTTTTGAGTTCTATTATAGCTTTTTGAGTTTTTATCCATTTGCCTCAAAAAATTTACATAGTGTTCATCTCCCTTTTCTACTTCTTCATCCCTCTTTGACAAATTTTTTAGTTTTTCTATTTTCCCCTCTAAAATCACCCTCATCTTTGTCAATCATACTCCTATGAAAAAAATTTAGTGAAAGTAACTTACCCCTCCTAATTTCATCCACATTAAAAAATTCCTTTATTAAACATGTCTTAACTTTAGATTCCCCACCCATTTTTAAAAAAAACTAGGTTATGGTTATCACACGTGTAGGTACCAAGATCATGGAGGAAGAAATTTTAGTTCTAACAGCTCAAGTCACTAACTTAGTTAATATGGTACATAGATTGAATGAATATAATGGCATTTTGCTCAATATATTAAAGAAGATGGAGTCTTCTTCTAAGAATACTTTTCCATCCACCCACCCACCATGTGGGACCAAATTAGACTTTTCATGATTTAATGGTATAGACCTGATAGGTTGGATCTATCATGTAGAGCAATACTTCAACCTTCATAACACTTATCATCTCAACAAAGTTCTAATTGCTTTATTTCACTTGGAACTAGAGGCACTCCAATGGTACCATTGGTATCTCAAAACTAATGATGGACCTGATTGGACAGCTCTTTCATCCCTAATTTTGGTTAGGTTTAGTCCCTCAACATTCAAAGGTTTTATGAGAGCCCTTACCAAACTTCATCAGACATGCACCATTCATGATTATCAAATTGAATTTGAGAAGCTAGCTAATCACACTGAAGGGTTAATAGCTGACTTATTCAAGAGTTTTTTTAGTAGTGGTCTCAAAGAGCCCATTCACTCTGAGGTCAATATGTTTCAACCTCAGACCATGATGGTAGCCTTGGGTCTCACAAAACTTATTGAAGACAAAATCATCGCTCAGTATCACACTTCTAATTGGGCACCCTCCAATCCCTCTATCCAATAACCCACTACTAGGACAACCCCCATTAAACATCTCACGGGAGCTAAAATGCATGCACATCATGAGAAAGGGATTTTTTATAATTGTGATGACAAATGGGTTCTAGGGCACAAATACATCAAGGTAAAATTGTACCTACTAGATGTTGATTCTCCACCATATACTGAAGATTATGAGGATACTACTAAGGAGATCGTACATGAAGCTGATGCTTCTATGCACCCAAATTTCCCTCTAAAAATATCTATTCATGCTTTGGTGGGAGTCACCAACCCCCAAATGATGCATGTCTAGGGTTATTCTAAGAAGTAACTCCCCACCATCCTTATTGACTCTAGTAATACTCACAACTTCATCAACCTTCAGGTTTCCAATCAAGCAAGTTATTTTATCCATCCATGTTCCAATTTTGAGGTCATGATTGCCAATGGAGGTTGATTACCCTACAAATGCAAATGTCGTAATGTTCATATTTTAGTGGGTGCCTATAACATTCAAGATAAAATGTTTGATTTATCTTTAAGGGGATGTTCTACTATTCTCGATGCCTAGTGGTTACTAACACTTAGACCTATCCTTTGGGACTTTTCATTGCTTTAGATGAAATTCTTAGAGAATGGATAGAAATACACCCTACAAGGTCTTATTTTGGGCTCCACCAACATTGTTATCTCTTAGCACATGGAAAAAAATCTCAAACAAGGATCTCACGACATTATTTCCTAACTCTTTTATCTTCATAGTACTTCACAATTGGACTCTCACCCACCTTTCAACTTACACAACCTTCTGGTCAAACATACCTCAATTTTTGAGGAACCTACTAGATTTCCATCTCATCAACCTTAGGACCACCACATCCCACTACTTCCTAGTAGTGTACCTCCCAACATTTGGCCCTATCAGTACCCATTTAATCAAAAGACTAAGATTAAAAATATCATCCATGATCTCTTATAGGTTGGGGTTATTTGACCTAGCACTAGTCCATATTCTTCACCAGTATTGCTTGTTTGTAAGAAGGATGGTTCTTAGCATCTTTGCATTGATTATCAAGATTTAAAAAAAAATAACCCACAAGGATAAGTTTCTAATCCCCATCATCGATGAACTCCTTGATGAACTCCATGGTGCATAATTTTTCTCCAAATTAGACCTACACTTGGGGTATCACCAAATTCATCTTCATGATGCTGACATTCATAGGACAACCTTTTGTACACATGATGACCACTATGAGATATTTGTCATACCAATTGGGCTTACTAATTCCCCCTCCCCCTTCCATATTTTGGTGAACCATGTATTCCACCCCTTCCTGTAGAAGTTTCTCTTGGTCTTCTTTGAAGACATTCTTATCTACAGTCCCATATGGGAGGATCACCTCCACCACCTCCACATCACCTTTGGCATTCTTGTTGCTAACCACTTATGTTTCAAACATTCAAAGTGTTATTTTGGGAAAACAAAGGTGGAGTATATGGGAAATATTATTGCATTTGATGGTGTTCATTTTAACCCCACCAAAATTGTAGTTATGACAAATTGGCCCAAACCAAAGACCCTCAAAAGCTTATGTGGATTTCTTGGTTTGACAAGATACTAAATTTTTTTTCTCAAGGATTATGAAATAATTATAGTTATATTGATAGATATTCTCAAAAAATATTCATTTTTATTGTCACCTGCATCTTCTCAAGTATTTGATGACCTTACACATGCCATGTGCACCACACGAGTCTTGGCCATGCTCGATTTCTCTAAGCCATTTGTGATTGAGTGTGATGAATGTGGAATATGTCTATATGTTTTACTTATGCAAGACGTTCATCCCATTTCATTCACTATTAAGACCCTAACTATAAATAATTTGGTATGTTTCACATATGAAAAAAGAGATGATGGATATTCTCCATGTAGTTCAAAAATGGCATCCCTATTTGATTGGGTGACACTTCTACATTAAAACTGACCATCAAAGCCTCAAATATTTTCTAGAACAATAGGTATCTTCTCCAAATCAATAAAAATGTATTTCTAAACTCATGGGATATGATTATGAAATTACCTACAAAAAAGGTAAGGAAAACTTGGTGGTTGATGCTCTTTATCACTAGTTTAATGATCTGGTACACTTATATGTAGTCTCTCTTACCATTTCAACTTGGCTCTAAGATCTTCAAAATGAGTGGAATAATGATATCCCAACCCAATAACTCATTATTCAACTATCTACTTATCCATCTACTAAATATCAGTATACATGGGATGGGCACACATTATGAATAAAGGTTGCACAATGTTACCAACAAGATCCAAGTTCAAACAACTAATTTAATAGGAGATGCATGCTTCCCCTTCTATTGGTCATTTATGGTTTCTAAAAATGTATGATAGATTTCATCATAATTTGATCTGAACAACAATTTAGATGATAATTTGGGTGATGGGTCCACCCCATTTGATGGCAGAACTTTTAGGAGCCATAACTTTTGCACCATAGCTCCAATTGACTATCGTTTGAACTGTTGGAAAGCTAATAATGAGGGGAACATCTTGAGATAGCATTAAGCTCCACTTGATGAATTTTGACCTCCTTAAACCCAACAGAAGTGTCCCAAATTTCAATTTTAGTAGTCTAGTCTAAAAATAGTAAGTTTCTAAAAATAGTAATTCCTCGAATTTTATATTGTTGTAAATCATGGAAGTCGAACCAATTCATCTCCCTCGAGATTGGTGACCTTCCACATCCTCCCCACACCTTCAAAACATGTATAAATTAATATGTAACCCAAAATGGAAATCAAACATCTCTTCTCAGAGATAAGCATATGTTTGGGTCTGCAATTTTGATAAATAAAACATCTCTTTTTAGAGATAACATTATTTGAATTGTGTTGTTCTTATTTCTGAATTATCTTTCAACCAAAGCTTTTGAGTTTTGGATCAGTGGTATTAGAGCGATTTGTCTTTAGAGTGTATGATCCTAAGAATGAGGTTAGATTATAAGAAGATTGAGTGGAAAATAAAACCAACAAAATATCCACCTATTCGATCTAAATGACTTCAAATGACGGACAACACCGAGGCATCCGATCCTTTCAAGGAAATGGTGAATGAAGCCCTCCAACAAAAACAAGAGAAAATGCTACAAAAATTCACTCAAATTCTCAAACAAATCTTGATGGGAAATTTTGGCCCCTCATCTACACCTGCACATCCATTCAGTGCCCCAACACCCTTCAAGGTTTAGGTGAATTTTGATATCCCTACATTTGAAGGCAAAATCAATGTTGATGTAATAGAAAATTGGTTGGATCAATTGTCATCTTATTTTTCTGTAAATAAATTCACTGATAAAGAGAAGATTACTTTTTCTCTTCTGAAAGCATCATTGCCTGTCAAAAATTGGTGGGAAGTGTACAGAAAGAGATTCAGTGTAGATGATATTGGCCTTGAGATATAACCTACATGGGATGATTTCATAGATGATGTAAAGGAAGAATACTACCCCATTGGAGCATATGAAGATCTATATATAGAGTGGCAACAACTTTGCTAAAGTAAGGAGCAATCTATTCAAGATTACACTAACATTTTTTATTCTCTATCTGTGAGATTAGGCATCCAAGAAAGTGAGAAACACAAGGTTCTCAAATATCATGGCAAACTACAATGGTACATATGGGGAGAAATGGAACTCTTCAATTTGGAAACCATCGGTGAGGCATACAAGTTCACAGTGAAGATTGAGCAGAAGCATGGAAGAATGAATATAAATAATCAGTCTTCAAAATGGAAAAGTGATAAAGAAGGTCAAACACAAGGAAAAAATTGGAAGCAAAAGGAAGGAAAGAATGGGAAGTGGTGTGATTATCACAAATATGGAACTCATTCCAAAGAAGAATGTCAAGCTATCAAATCACTAATTTTTGAGTCACAATCCTCTGGTCCACCTCATATAGACCCTATAGTTGAAGAGTTGAAGAAGAAATTATAGTTGCTGATCCTGAAGCCATTGTTGCTTCATCACAAACACATGACAAGATGCTAGATGACAAGGAAAGGTTGTTTCACTCTAGGTTATGGGTGAAAGGTAAGCCTCTACATTTCATTATTGATAGTGGAAGTCAAAAGAATTTAATCTTTGCTAATGTTGTGAAAATCCTAAACCTATCCATGAAGCCTCACCCAAAACCATATAGCATTGGATGGTTGAGTCCAGGGAGAAACCTCTGTGTCACCCACTAATGTCTTCTCTCATATGTAATAAAACCTTTCCAAGATGAGGTCTTATGTGATGTGGTCAATCTAGATGTTTGTGATGTACTCTCTGGTCAGCCATTCATGTATGATCGACATGGTATATATGAATCAAGAACTAGAAGAATCGCTCTCACTCTTGGAGCATGGTGTTACAGGGTACTAGAAGTACCACCTTCTACATCTGTCTCTTTGATTAGTGCCAAGAAATTTGTTCTCATGGTGGTCAAGCCACAAGAATCCAAAAGGGCCAATGTTATAGCCCTGAATACACAAACAACATAACAACATAAGCAAATAGATATTGAGCTGAAGAAGTTCACAACCTTCCATCCATAGACTGATGGTCAGAGAGAAATGGTGAACAATTAGGTATGCAATAGGAATCAAATCAAATTAAAAATACCAAACTTGATGAAAAATATTGATGCAATGGGGACCATTTCTTCTCAAGGAGGGAGGAATGATCCGGATAATAATTCAATTGATAATTTGGGTGATGGGTCTACCCCATTTGATGGCAGAACTTCTTAGAGCCATAACTTTTGCACCATAGCTCCAATTGACTCACCGTTTGAACCATTGGAAAGCTAATAATGAGGGAAACATTGTGAGATGGTATTGAGCTCCACTTGATGAAGTTTGACCCATAAAAACCAATGGAAGTGTCCCAGATTTCAATTTTAGTAGTCTAGTCTAAAAATAGTAAGTTTCTAAAAATAGTAATTCCTCGAATTCTATATTGTTGTAAATCATGGAAGTTGAACCAATTCATCTCCCTTGAGATTGGTGACCTTCCACATACTCCCCAAACCTTCAAAACATGTATAAATGAAGATGTAACCCAAAATGGAAATCAAACATCTCTTCTCAGAGATAAGCATATGTTTGGGTCTGTAATTTTGATAAATAAAACATCTCTGTTTAGAGATAACATTATTTGAATTGTGTTGTTCTTATTTCTGAATTATCTTTCAACCAAAGCTTTCAAGTTTTGGATCATAATTTATTTTGGCATAGACTCAAAAAGGATATCAAAACATTTGTTGTTAAATATGATATCTGCTAATGTACTAAAGGCAAACTAGTTTCCCCACCTGGTCTACTCTAACCACTTCCTATTCCCTCACATATCTGACCTGATATTTTCATTAATTTCATTGAAAACCTCCCAAAATCTAGTAGTAAATTAGTGATTCTTGTCATAGTGTATCTCCTCTCTAAATATGCTCATTTTTTCACTTTGGCCCATCCCTACCCTACTTCCACTATTGCTTAAACATTTCTTGATCACATATTCTAACTCCATGGTGTTCCTACTTCTATTATCTCAAATCATGATTCCACCTTCACCAACCATTTTTGGCAAGAAATATTCAAGCATTTGGGTACACAATTAAAAATGATTTTGAGATATCATCCATATATCGATAACTAGATTGAAATTATCAATACATGTCTAGAAACCTATCTTCATTATTTTATCATAGAGGAGCCACATCAGTGGGTTAAATGGTTACCTCTTACCAAATGGTGGTATAATACATCCTACCACACTTGTAATAAAATGACCCCATATGAAGCAGTTTATGGACAAGCACCCCCACCACTTCTCCTATATACACCTGGTAGTTCACCGATTCAAGAAGTAAACACTACTCTTCACCATCGAGATTAGATTCTACACACCTTATGAGATAATCTTTACTTGGCACAAAATCACATGAAATAACAAGTTGATCAACACTGCTCTAAGCATACCTTTCAAGTAGGTGATATTGTTTTCTTTGCCTTCAACCATATAAACAATCATCCTTAAAACAAAAGGGGTGTCAAAAGCTTGCCCCTAAGTTTTATGGTCTATATAAGGTTCTCTAATAGATTGGGCCTATTGTTTACAAGTTGGAGCTTCCACCTTCCTCCCACATTCACCTAGTATTTCATGTCTCATGTTTGAAAAAATTTCTTGGCACCAACATTCAAGAGAAAACATTCCTACCAAAACTTGATAATGAAGGATCCCTCCTTCTTGAACTAGAAGTATTCTTGGTTTGACACACCCACCAAATTTGCTCTCACACCATCACAATTTTTTTAATTAATTGGTATGGACTGCAACCTGAAGATGCCACATGGGAACCATTATTGTAGATCCAACAATGCTTTCCATAATTGAATCTTTGAGGATAAAGATTTTTTTCCAAGAGGGAGGGGATGTTAGGAACCCATGTTCTACTCTTATATTTACATTATTAGCATAGTAGTTTCTTTGGACACATATGTTTTTTAAGTCATCCATGGAGCATATTTTTTTATTCCACATGCATGAGAGGAAATAGTTGTTATAATAGAATTTTTATTTAAGTCAGTGTTAAGGACTAATAAAGGTATCCATGAATTTTATTGAATTGAGATTGATCAAAGGAGGTTTCCCCCTTGAAGAGGCCAATGATTCTACAATTCTTCTATTATAATTTAGTTATATTTGTTTTATTTAATATATTGCTAATTTTTTGTAGTTTATTTCATGTATTTGTAATTATATGCTAATTTGTTTAGAAAGGATCATATCATATTGAGATGCCTAACATCAGAGGAGGATAATATTGTAATCAAGGAGGTCCACAATGGTATATGTGGTGGTCATGTTAGTGGGATGGGCCTAGCCAAGAAGTTACTCTAGATTGGATACTATTGGCCTATAATGGATCATGATGCCTACTAGTATGTACATAAATGTGTAGCAATCAAAAGCATAGTAATCTCATTCATACCCCCAAATAAGAGTTATAGCCTATAATGATCCCATGACCATTTTCCATATGGGGACTAGACCTAATTGGAAAGATAAATCCTACATCGTCTGATGGACATAAGTTAATAATCATGACTATGAAGTATTTTACCAAATGGGTCAAAGCAATTCCACTAATTTATAACAAAGGTATAAAAATATAAAAATTCATTCTAAATCAAATTATTTATTGCTTTGGAATCCTAGCCAAAACTATATCAGATAATGCCAAATCTTTATCACATTAAACAAAATTTGACTTGTGTAATTATTAACAAGTTAAACAAAATTTATCTACACCCTAGTATCCCTAGGGAAATGTACAATAAAAAGTAACTAATAAAATATTTCTCAAAATTCTCAAGAAAATTATCAATGGTGTTGGTAGAACTTGGTACTTAAAACTATATCCACCTCTTTGGTCTTATAAAACTAGTGTAAGAACACCTAATGGGGCTACTCCATTTCTTATAGTGTAATGGCACATAAGCAATCTTTATATTTGAAGATGAGATCCCCTTCTTATGGATCTCTCTATAGGGCATGATTATTGATCATAAATATAGACAATAAAGGCTACAAGATCTCAAACTCTTAGATGAAAAACATCAAAATTCCTTGGATCAACTTAGTACATATCAGAATAAGCTGAAGGGAAAATATTAAAAAGAAGATCCAATCTAGATAATTTGAAGTTGGTGACATAGTATTAAAGTAAAATTAGAAAAACACCAATATATATTAGGAAAAGAAAGGTAAATTTGAAGTAAATTGGCTTGGGCCCTATGTTACTATTATAAAATTTAGATCATGAGCCTATAAATTGACCACATTAGATGGTGATGAGCTTGATGAACCCATCTCTATTATGAATCTCAATAATTTTAATACTTAAGAGATTCAAATAACCTCTATCTGTAAGTTTCCACTATTGGGAACACATCCATCCATCACCACTTCACTTATATCATCTTTCCATTCTATTCCATCATTTCCATGCGATCTTGGTCCTAATAGTGGATATATAATATATGCTTAGGTAAATAAAGATATATAATTTTCAAATTAAGTTAAATCATTGCTATAAGTGTGAATGGGATACCTATTGAAAAGTCATCTAACACATCTACTCCACTATCAAATATCTACTCATTCCATTTTGACCTCTTTAAACAAAGCTCGATGCCATCTTCCTCGATGAATTCTATTCCTTTCATCCTTAATCACATTCATATTTGTTTATCCCTATTTATCCCCTAAGTATAAATCTTCATTATACCCACTAATCGTATCACTAAAGAAGGGTCTTATAATTACTACTTCAAGATATGTAATATGCTCTATAACAAAATACTGATCATTCATTTTAGATCCCATGTTTGTCATTCTTGTTGGTTGAATATTTTGTCAATCAGCGTACTGATAAAAAAAATATGTATGATCAGCCAAATTAGGAAGATTGGTCATCCAAATGTGTAGGTTTACCACATCAAAAGGGGACTAATCTCTCCTCTCATCAAGGGGAGGTTCCCTATAGATATGTTATATATATAAATAGAAAATAATACTCAGGGATAGGATAAACCATCCATCTCTCTTTTATTAGAGAGGATGTGTGAAAATTAGAGGAAAAATATCAAGGGAAATGATAAAAAGCACTCCTCTTCTTTCAGAAGTACTATTCAGCAAACCACAAGAATATTCCTAGTAGTAATTGTAAAAGGTAACCAAGGACGTAGTAACTAGAAAATTGAGATGTAGCACAAAGTCTCCACCTGAATTGCCCAAGAGTGAGATACGAAGGACAATGAGGGCACAAAGTCACCCCAAGGTCCTTTACATAGAAATAAAAATAAAACACACTAAAGGCCATTATGGGGGCACAAAGTCTCTCCACAATTGACTGTAGGACACCTTCCTGACTACTTTCACTAATTATGCTTATTGAATTAAAGGAACATAAAATATATTAAGGAAAAAGACATAAGAACAATTTCCCCAACAACAAAGATATCATAGCACAATGTCTAAAAAGTCACTTAATTTCTTATTCTAATAACAAAATATGATCAATAATCTAAGCTCAAAGTCTTAGTAATGCCTTCCAATTTGGGCAAAGTTTTGTTTCTGATTGTCAAAGAGAGATCCATTTACAAAAAAAGAGAGTCCCTTATATAACCTCTTCAAGAAGGACTCAGGAATAGTAACACATCATGTTGCATTAAAATTTGTTAAGAAGATAGGCTGGAATTTAGGGGCATCTACCCATTTGCTTTTCTCAATGCAGAGAAACAAGTCACGCTAATGAAATTTTGCATCTTTCAATGTCCACTTGGTAGTCTACTTCTAGAAACATATATGATGTGCAAATGTTTCTAGTCCATTCTCATCATTCCTCCTTTTCTAGTTAATTGAATCGGGTCCTTGATTCAGTTTGATACTTTGTTACTTAATCACTTCCTACTGATCTTGGCCTTAAAACCTATGAATGCATTTGGGTCTATAGATTATAGGGATTAATGGCTATTTTATGAGCTTTGAAATTGACATTTGTGCACCTGTCAATATGCTCTCAAAGGTTAGTTTTTTGTTCTTAAATTTGACATCTTCGGGTGCATCACCCCTTGATCCTTCTTTTGCTTTCCTATTTTGCATCCTCCTGAAGGGAAGGTGACCCTTCAAATTTGGGGGAGTGTCCTTTAAGTTGATAGTTGAGAGTCCCCCACAAGGGCACCTGCCCTTCGAGTCCTTCGATGGCCTTTTATTTAGAGTCTCTTGTGGACATTCCCCTACACATTCCCCATAGACATTTTCCCTAGGCTTTCTCTACGGGCATTTTCCCACAGACAAAAAGTCTACGAACAACTTCCTGTGGACAAAAAGTCAGTAGAATTGTTTTGATTGATTTTTCTTTTTGGAAATTTCTTCAAGCTTTCTGATCACAACTTCTTTCCTAAATTCCTTGGAACTTTTTGTCTGAATAAATTCCTTCAGAAAAAAAGTCTGAAAGAATTGTTTCTTGCCTTAGTCATTTTTGACTGCCTTAAACAAAAATCCAAAAGAATTACCTTTGTGGCTTCCTTGAAAATGACCCTTTTGAAGGGTGCTTTTGTAGACCAAGTGCCCTCCGCAAGGGCACTTGTCCTTCAGGAGGCTCTTTTGAACTTTTACTTTGAACCTCTCCTTTAAACCATGCTTTGAACTAAGCTTTGAACCACACTTTGAACCAAGCTTTGAACCAAGCTGATGATCCCTTTGATTGAACCAAGCTTTGAAATAAGCTGATGAACCAAGCTTGGAATGAAGCGGATGAGCCATTTGATGAACCAACTAAGTGAACCATTTGATTTAACCAAAGTGTTGAACCAACTATTGAACCAAGCTTTGGTTCAATGGTTCAATGGTTCATTCCCTTTGATTTGGCTAAGTCCTTTGAAAATTCCTTCATTGAACCAAACACATTGAACCTATTGAACCTTGAACCCATTAAACCTTTGAACCAAAGTGGTTCAATGGTTCAACGATTCAATGGTTCAAGCCTTCTTCTTTTTGATAAGTGTTTTGAAGCCATTGAACCTTAAAGTGGTTAAACATTAAACCTTGATGAAGCGCTTAACTCTTGCTGATGACATTGAACCTTTGAACTTGTTGAACCCATTAAACCAAAATAGTTCAAGGTTCAACGATTCAATAGTTCAATGCTTGGGTCCTTGTTTAGATGCTTGCTGATGGACATTTTTTATTGAACCAAGATGCTGAACCAATCCCAAAAATGACTAAGTGTTGGAAACTGATTATTTTGATTGAACCCACCTATAGAAGCCTTTGAACCTGTAGAAATGAACCTACCTATAGAGTCCATAGAAACCAAGTCTGTAGAAATCAAGTCTGTAGAAATCAACCTATAAAGAACATTGAACTTGGCCTACAGAGTTTGTAGATTTTATTTTCCTACAGAGTCCATAGATTTCTCTTCTTGCAGAGTCCATAGATTCAAGCCTACAGAGTTCATAGATTCCTGTGAAGCTTTAAAAATGAGGAATTTGAATGCCTAGGACAAATTTCAGAAAGGGAAGAGACAATTTTGGTCTGTAAGACCAAAATAGTTCAAATGTTTTCCTAAAAATGAGTGATATTTTTGGGGGACAATAGTTGACTCTAGTTGGGGAACTTCTATCAATTACAAAAAGAATTGAAGAGAGTAGAATCCAGAATCTCTAGTGTCTTCATGTGTACCATTGGGTTACAAATTCATGCTACCTAGAAATGAAAGGCATCAGAAATGGAAACAAACAAAGAAAAATAGAATTAAAAACTATACAAATATACATATATATAGATGCAATGATTTGATACTCCAAGAGTTGAAGTGTTTCAGATGATGCCCATTGTGAGGTAGAGAAAAGAGTGTGCCATCATGATATTTTAGTAGAAAGTTATTTTCACCAATGTGTTGATGAATTATAAATGGGCCTCTCCAGAGGGAGTCAAACTTTCCATGCATCCCTTTTGGTTCTCTCTTTTTGTCCCATAGTAGGACTTGATTTCCAATTTAAAAATCACAATTTTTGGCCTTCTAGTCAAAGAGTTTCTTTATTAGAATTTGATGAGAAGCAATTCGATCCACCACCATGGTTCTCTATTCATCTAGCTCAGTCAAGAACATGATTCTCTTATCAAGAGAGCTTTCATATGTCTGATATTCAATTTCCTTTACCAATTTCAAGGCTGGCAATTCTAAGGTGATTGGTATCTCAGCATTGATACCATAAAGAAGTTGAAAAGGAGACATACCAATTTACCTCTTTGGTGTGATTATATCTACCCATTGAGCATCAACCAGTGCTTTATGCCATGTCCTTTGATTTTCATCTGCTAGCTTCTTGATGATAGTTACCAGGTTCTTATTACTGGATTTAGCTTGTCCATTCCCTTGTGGAAAATAATCAGAAGAGTGAGGGAGTATAATTCCATAATGGAAATAGAATTGTGTAATCTCCTGGGAGGTGAAACAAGCTACATTGTCAGTAATAATTTTGGTTGGAAATCCAAACTTGGAAATGATATTCTCCTTGAGGAGATTGCATACAACTTCTAAAGTTGCATGCTTAGTTGGGATTTCTTCTACCCACTTAGTGAAATAGTCAGTTGCTATAATGACATAATCATGTCCAACTCTTGAAGATGGATTTATAGTCCCAATAAAATCAATCCCCCATTACTAGAAAGGTTCTTCTATGATCACTAGCTTGAGAGGCATAACAGCTAGCTTGGGTCTTCCAACAAATTGTTGACAAAGTTGACATTTCCTCACCCACTTATGTGCATCTTGAAAAAGAGTTGGCTAGTAATACCTGGCTCGTAGAATCTTGTGAGCAGTCACAGGAGCAAAAAAATGTCCTCCATAGGCTAGATTATGGAAATATTTCAAAAGTTGACTTTGTTGCTATTTGTCTACACAATGGAGGAATACTCCATTTATGCTTCTCTTGTACAAGTCGTTGTCCCAAAGGACAAAATTGGCATCTTTCAAATTAATAGTCCTCCTTTCTTTATAAGACAAATGAGTAGGACATTCACCATAAGTAAGGAAATGAGCAATACCTGAATACCACTCATTGGTAGTGGAGACAAAAAGGACTGTTGGTGTATCTTCCACTTCAGCTTCTTCATGTTGTGTGTTTACTGGCTTGTTGTCAGCAATTAATTGGCATAGGCCTTTTCCTCTGACCAGCTTTGTTGGCTTGATGTCTAGATAAAACTCTTGGATCTTTGTAATCTAATTGTCTCTTTTTGTGCCATACTCCTATTGAGTTAATATGGACTTGACTGTAGTGTCAAGAACTAAGGTAGTAGTGTGTGAATTTAGAATATAGAAGGAAAAATGTTTGACTACTTTCACCAATGCATAAGCATGCTTCTCTACATTTGAATACTTTATCTCATGGGTTTTGAGAGGGCAACTCATGAAATAAATAGGAGATTCCATACCTTCCTTGTCTTTTTGAACAAGAATTACTGAAAGTGTGTGTTCAAAAGTATAGTTGTATATGATGAAATCTTTGTTGTAATCTAGACAAACCAAGGTAGGGGCATGGGCAATGGCAGTCTTGATATTCTAAAATGCTTACTTGCCTTCTTTAGTCCAGCTAAAGGTGGTCTTCCCTTTCATCATGTTCACAATGTGTCTAGTCTTCTCAACAAATTTGGGGATGAACCTCCATAAGAAATTTACCTTTTCAAAGAAATAATGAACAACACTCTTACTTGTAGGTAAATTAAGCTCTTGAATAGACTTAACTCTATCTGAGTCAATATTTATGTCCTCTTTAGACACAATATGTCTGAGGAGTTTCTCCTCTGTTACTCTAAAAATAGACTTCTTAGGGTTCAAGGAAATACCATTCTAGCAGTAGTGCTCCAACACTTGTTGTAAGTGGCATACATGATTAGAATAGTGCTTTGAAAATATGGTTAAGTCATCAAGGTATACCACTATGAATTTACCTATCTCATCTTTTAAATCTAGGTCCATTACTCTCTGAAAGGTAGTACTAGCATTTATCAAGCCAAAAGGCATCCTTCTATATGCAAACGTACCTAAAGGTGTGATGAATGTAGTCTTGTGTTGGTTTGCTTCACCAACATCAACTTGATTATATCCTGAGAAGCCATCTAGCACTGATAACATCTCTAAACATGTCACTATTTGAAGCACTTGATCCATGATTGGTAAAAGATAATTATCTTTTAAAGATGACTGATTCAGATTCTTAAAATCTACACAAATGTGAATTTCACCATTCTTCTTCCTTATAGGCACTATGTTTGCAATCCATGTGGAATGATGGATTGGGAAGATGATTCTAGCATTTAACATTTTTTGTATCTCAAATAGAATAGTACCTGATATTTTTGGATTGTACTGTCTAGATTTTTGCTTATAAGGCATTGAATCAGCCTTGAGAGGAATGTCATGGTAGATTTCATCAGGTCTGAGAGACTTTAGGTCTTCATAAGAATATGCTAAGACCTCCATGTATTTATGGAGTAAAGTGGTGAACTTGAATCTTTCTTCAGGGGTGCAACACTTACCAATGTTAACCATCTTGGGATTTTCTTTAGTAGTCAGATTTACTTATTTGAATTCCTAAGAGAAACTTGAATCTGTTTGTTGTTGCTTGATGAATCTATCATGCTTGTCAAATAGTTTCTCAAGAGAAACCAAGCTTTAGAGAATTTTATTTCCTTTTAGCTATAAGAATTCTTCATTTATATCTAAATTGGATTTAGAGGCTAATTTATACTTTTGAGGTTCACTACCTTCAAAACGTAGTTGTTCAAAATTATCTTTTCATTCCAGGAAGGCAATGATTTGGTGATCGTCATTGAATACTTGCCAATGATCAGCATTATCAGGAACACTTGGTCTATAGATTAGCTCAATAGTATACCTATCTTCTTTGAAATCTAAGTGAGGAACTAAGAGAGTTCCTAAAACAATAAGTGCATCAGCTATGTCATTAGATTCCCTAGGTATGGAAAAAATGTTGAAAGCATCAAAGCTTTTAATTTGGTCCCAAACTAGGTTAGGGTAGTGGTGTAATCTTTCATTCTTGGTTTGGTATAGATTTCTCACTTGAAAAACTACTAATTTAGCATCCCCTTTGGCATGAAGAAACTTGATGCCTTTGTCTTCAACATCTTTCATTCCAAGCAATAGAGATTCATATTCAGATGTATTATTAGTGTTGCTAAATTATAATTTGTAAGATGAAGGAAACACATCTCCTTGAGGAGATATCAACACAATCCCAGCTCCTAAACCAATAGATGAATAGCTACCATCAAATTCTAGAGTCCAAAACTCATCGGATACTGATTTTTATTTAGACTTTCTTTCATTAGAGAGGGAGGGTCCTTCTTCATTTGTATTGAAACCTACTAGTTCTTCTACTATTCTAGTTGAATTGATTTTTGAGTTGACACTTTCAAGAATTTTATTAGAGGCTTCATGCACTTCATCTGTAGATAGAAAGTAGTTACCCATACCTAAGGATTCAAAAAGAATTTGAGCTTCAGGGGCTGATGTTTGGGTGACCACATATTTTGCCTCCTTTTTAGGGAGAAACCTCTTCATTACACCTTGTACAGGGATCCTTACCTTAGACAGGTCCATGATTAATTATCCTCCCACATTCTTGTAGAAATTTCATCCAAGAAAAATGCCATAGGATGCTAGGACATCATCCACCAAGATAGTCATCTTGATTCTCTTGTCTGGAAAGGCTGCAAATGCAAATTAGGCATCCTTGATTTGCCCCAACAATGGTACTTTCTTTTTCTCCATGAGAAACATCTCCCAAATGTCTTGGTCAATGTGAGACCTAGATACTCAGCTACTTTAGCTGGCATGACATTGTCAGATGCACCTGAGTCTATAATACAATTACATAGCTTGTGACCATTTATTAATAGGGAAACATAGAAAGGTTCTATTTTTCCAGGGTTAGCTGGAGGAGTAATGATAATATTATTCAAAATGGGCATGTTCTTTGGTGAATCAGGAGTTACCTTTTTAACTTCTTGTCTTATAGGGATGGTTTGGTTCTTGACACATTGGATAAACTTATCCAATTAATCAAAATTGGACTGCAAATATTCAAATTTAGACATCTGTATTTTCATCTTTTTGACATAATCAATTATGTCAAATGTCTGAATTAAGCTAGGTATAGAGGAAGGTATTTAAACCTTTTGAGTTTTAGGATGGATGGGAGGAGGGCTGGTTTGTAAAATTGAAGTAGAATGTGAAGGTGAAATTGATGTACTTACCTTTTGGGTGATCACTGAATCCTTTGATTGGAAAGCAGAGTGGCTCTATGCTTAGCAATTGTAATTGTTGATTAAGGTTGCTCTTTTATCTTCATTTTATCAGCTTGCTAGATTGATTGGTTCTTGGACCTGGTAAACACTGCATATGATCCATCAATAGCTTCTCCTTTGCATCTAAGTTCATCTTAGTAGTTTAGGAAACCAATGTGGGAGTCACCAACTAGTTCTTCTTTATTTTCTATAAGGAGATCAACATCATTTTCTTGATTCAATCCAGGCTAGAAAAATAAATATGATTCTGCTCCAAGATATCCCATTGTTGAATTGGTTGGAGGAGCTTCCAGGGTAAGTTTCCCTTGTGGGTAAGGAAGATGATTTTTTTTCCCTTGATTCATGACAACATTGCCCTAATATTACTAATTTGGGAATGTCCTTCTTGGCATATCTTTATATGGAGTAGAAGACATTCCTTGTGCCATTTTCTTTTTGAGAGCAAGCAACTCATTTGCCAACTTTTGCACCATTGGATCTATGGTGTTTGTAAATGCATATTTAGAAGATGATGAAGGCCTATTTCTATTTGGATCTCTTCTTATATTCTATGCTAAGATGAGATCATCTTTTATCTCAGTGGCCAAATGTTGAGCTGTAGCAAGATCTATTTGACTAGCACATTTCAAAATAAAACTAACTTTAGGTAACTAAGAATTAATGAAGAAGCATTTGAGATTCTTAGCTATAGGTGAAGCAATTATAGGAATTATATTCTTTAGTTTATCAAATATGGCTATGAAGTCCCTCATTGGTTCATAAGGCTCTTTATTCATCTATGTAAGTTAAGCCAAAAGTGCATGTGCATCTTTTGTAGGTTTGAATCTGGCTTCAAACTTAGCTTTGAGGGTATTCCAATTAGTTACTAATTGAGCCTGTAGATGATAAAACCAATCTTCAATAGCACCTTGTAATGTTTCTACAAATAGCCTAACTGCTACATCTTCAAATTCTACTCCAATTACTCCACAGGTCATGCTGAAGGTTGTAATATGTTCATTAAGATGAAATTTCCCATCACCATAGAATTTGGGGAAATTCTTCCTTGAACTACGTGGAAGCTCATGTAGAGGTGGAATAAGATTGAGAGGACCAAAAGCATTACCCCAGGGCCCTTAAAATACCATTATATGACTATGAAAAGGAAGAATAACAAATCTTAGAGGGGTATTTATTAGCAAAGCTTTATCAATAATAGAAGTGTATACTTTGTCTGGCAATGGAGATCTGACTTTAGTAGGAAGAAAGCTCTTGGTTCATTGGAGGTGAGATGGTGAAAGAAACATATCAAAATTGCTTTGCTATACCAACTTGAATATAGGGTCAATAATCCCTTTAGCCCTTTGGCTTCGTGTATACCTTGAATCTGCTAGATTATGAAACAAAAATGGAAAAGAATTGACCTTGCTTCAGTTTGAAGCTTAAGGCTTTAAAGTACACACTCTTTCCTAACAGCTCTAGTTTTGTAGACCAGATAAAATTATGGAGGTGGAGGAAGATGGTAAGGATATAAATGGATAATAGGTAAGACAAGTAACAGAGTCACCAGAGTCTGTAATCGATAAGGGTTATAATTATAATTGGTTATATCCCCATCAGAGTCACCAAAAACTATTACGTGAGGCTGGGAGGACAATTTTAACAATGGGAAAGTACTGGAGTAGTTTGTTCTTCCATAATGGAGTAAAATGGATAGGTTATAACAATAATGGGTTATATCCCTAGCGGAGTCACCAAAAACTATTGGTTGAATATTTTGTCAATCAATGTACTGATAAACAAAATAGGTCTGATCAGCCAAAGTAGGAAGATTGGTCATCCAAATGTGTAGATTTACCACATCAAAAGGGGACTAATCTCTCCTTTCATCAAGGGGAGGTTCCCTATAGATATGCTATATATATAAATATAAAATAATACTTAGGGGTAGGATAAACCATCCATCTCTCTATCTTCAGAGAGGATGTGTGCAAATCAGAGGAAAAATCTCAAGGGAAATGACAAAAAGCACTCCTCTTCTTTTAGAAGTACTATTCAGCAAACCACAAGAATATCCTTGGTAGTAATTGTAAAAGGTAACCAAGGATGTAGTAACCATCAAATTGAGATGTAGCACAAAGTCTCCACCTGAATTGCCCAAGAGTGAGATATGAAGGGCAATGAGGGCACAAAGTCATCCCAAGGTCCTTTACACATAAATAAAAAGAAAACACACTAAAGGAAATTATGGGGGCACAAAGTCTCTCCACAGTTGACTTCAGGCCACCTTCCTGACTACTTTCACTAATTCTATTTGTTGAATTAAAGGAACAAAAAATATATTAAGGAAGAAGACATAAAAATAGTTTTCCCAACAACAAAGATATCACAACAAAAAGTTTGAAAAGTCACTTGATTTCTTATTCCAATAACAAAATATGATCAACAATCTGAGCTCAAAGTCTCAGTAATGCCTTCTAATTTGGGCAAAGTTTTATTTATAATTATCAGAGAGAGATCCATTTACAATAAAAGAGAGTCCCTTATATAGCCTCTTCAAGAAGGACTTGGGAATAGTAACACATCATGTTGCATTAAAATTTGTTAAGAAGATAGGCTAGAATTTAGGGGCATCTACCTATTTACTTTTCTTAATGCAGAGAAACAAGTCATGCTATTGAAAGTTTGCATCTTTCAATGTCCACCTGGTTGTCTACTTCTAGAAACATATCTGATGTGCAAACATTTCTAGTCCTTTCTCATCATTCCTCCTTTTTTGGTTAATTGAATCAGGTCCTTGATTCAATTTGATAATGTGTTCCTTAATTGCTTCTTGTTGATCTTGGCCTTAAATCCTATAAATTCATTTAGGTTTGTAGATTACAAGGATCAATAGCTATTTTATGAGCTTTGAAATTGATGTTCATGCACCTATCAACACGCTTTCAACAGTTAGTTCGTTGCTCTTGAATTTGACGTCTTCAAGCACATCACCCCTTAATCCTTCTTTGGCTTTCCTATTTTTCATCCTCCTAAAGGGAAGGTGACCCTTTAGCTTTAGGGGAGTGTCCTTTAAGTTGGCAACTGAGAGTCCCCCACAAGGGCACCTACCCTTCGGGGTCCTTCGGCAGCCTTTTGTATGGAGTCTCTCGCAAACATTCTCATAGACATTCCCTGTAGGCATTTTCCCTGGGCTTTCACTATGGGCATTTTCCCATGGACAAAAAGTCTGCAAATAACTTCCCATGGACAAAAAGTCCACAGAATTTTTCTGATTGGTTTGTCTATTTGGAAATTTCTTTGAGCTTTCTATTCGCAGCTTCTTTCCCAAATTCCTTTAGAATTTTTATCTGAAGGAATTCCTTTGGACAAAAATTCCAAAAGATTTGTTTCTTGCCTTAGTCTTTTTTGACTGCCTTAAACAAAAATTTGAAAGAATTACCTTTGTGGCTTCCTTGAAAATGACCCTTCTGAAGGGTGCTTTTGTTGACCAAGTGCCCTCCACAAGGGCACTTGTCCTTTGGGAGGCTCTTTTGAACTTTTGCTTTGAACCACTCCTTTGAACCATGCTTTGAACCAAGCTTTGAACCATGCTTTGAACCAAGTTGATGATCCCTTTGATTGAACCAAGATGATGAACCAAGCTTTGAACTAAGCCGATGAACCATGCTTTGAACCAAGTGCATGAACCATTTGATGAACTAACTAAGTGAAACATTTGATTGAACCAAAGCATTGAACCAACTATTGAACCAAGCTTTGGTTCAATGGTTCAACGGTTCATTCCTTTTGATTTGGCTAAGTCCTTTGGAAATTACTTTGTTGAACCAAATGCATTAAACTATTGAACATTGAATTCATTCAACCTTTTAACCAAATTGGTTCAATGGTTCAATGGTTTAATGGTTCAAGCCTCCTTTTTTATAAGTGTTTTGAAGCCATTGAACCTTGAAGTGGTTAAACATTGAACCTTGATGAAGCACTTAACTCTTGCTGATGACGTTAAACCTTTGAACTTGTTGAACCCATTGAACCAAAATGGTTCAAGGTTCAATGATTCAATGGTTAAATGGTTGGATCCTTATTTAGATGCTTTCTGATGAACATTTTTGATTAAACCAAGATGTTGAACCAATCTCAAAATTGATTAAGTGTTGGAAACTGATTCTTTTGATTGAACCTGCCTGTAGAAGCCTTTGAACCTATAGAAATGAACCTACCTACAGAGTTCGTAGAAACCAATTCTATAGAAATCAATTCCATAGAAATTAGCTTGCAAAGCCCATTGAACTTGGCCTACAGAGTCTGTAGATTTTCTTTTCCTGCAGAGTCCATAGATTTCTCTTCTTACAGAGTTTGTAGATTCAAGCCTGTAGAGTCCGTAGATTCTTGTGAAGCTTGAAAAATGAGGAATTTGAATGCCCAAGACAAGTTTTGGAAAGGGAAGAGAAAAGTTTGGTCTATAGGACCAATATAGTTCAAATTTTGTCCCAAAAATGAGTGATATTTTTGGGGGACAACAATTCTAATGGGTGTTTAATCCTTGTATTATATAGATAAAAACATTTGGGCATAATATACCCTTATAAATATTTAACTATATCTCTAAAGTTAGTTCTCTTAGAGCATTTGTCTATATTGCTTTTAATGACCATTTTTATTAATTCCTTTTATGGATCTTATCATATTGTAAATAATAATATTGGTATCCCTTCATTTATAATATTAACTTTATCTAGAATAATTTGAGTCATTTCATTCATATCTTTATAAGAGTCAATATGTATATAATTAGCCTCCATTTGGTATTATCTTCTTGAGTAATAGATTATGTGCATATCTTACATTATTCTTTATATGTGTATGTGATTTATTTTATCACAAGTCCATAAATGTGTGTGTGTGTGTGTGTAAAAATGATCTATCAGTTTATTAATAATCATTAATCCTTGTAAATATTTATGTCATAGTCAATAATCTTATTTTGTTGTCTTGTTATCTTATCTTTTTCTAAGTGTTATAATTTTGTACTTTCATTTTTTGACAAATGGAACAAGGATGAAATTAAGTGATCACCCAAAATAGGAATTGATAAAATCACCAAGACAAAGTTCCCATGCACTTTAATTCCAATATGACTAGGACTATCCTCATGTCATGGGTGCACTTATACTCACAAGTGCAAAAGTAAATCAGATTGCTTACACCTCTAATGGCTTCAAGTTCTCCCCCCCACCATTCAATCCCCCTGATCATTCCACTATCCCATATAACAATCCTATCCTACTACCCAACACCCACCCACCTCCTTGGTGTAGGAGGATTCTACCTGACATTAGTTTGTGGGACATATGATTAAATCAATAGATTATTTACTAGCACATGTTATCAATCATTATATGTCATTATACCATAACATTATAAATTTAAAATAATAAATATCATATAAATCTAAACCATAAAACATATTAATCATCTATATCATCTAATAAATAATCTGAACATATGCATAATCAACATCATCTCATCCATAATTACTCATAAAAATAATAATATCCAATCACATAATCAAAATCCATAACAACAACTTCCATGATATATATATATATATCCATAAGTAACAATCACATAATCACAACATCATATACAACATAATCATAATAACAATAGTCCATAATGTTTGTAAAAGTCCATGTCAAAACACATAAATACAAAGTGGGCCCCATGGGCATCAATTTGCTATGATAAATACATGTCCATAATATAAAACTTGTCTCATAAATATAAATCCAAAATCAATGTTTTCTAGGAGGTCTCCTATTAGGTTGATGCATGGACTGGGAGGAACTAGCTCTAAAAGTTAGGTCACACTAGTCTAATGGAAATTAGCCAAAACCCTAATTGGAGGTTATCAGTGGCCAATTTTAGGTGTCTATAGTTTTCCCTTATTTGGTAAGTCATTTCAAGCTATAACCATAGTAACATCTTCTCAAACAAATAAATGGTCCTATATGCATATAACTGCAATGATGATAAACTAACTGTATGATGCCCCCTCTAGAGAATGTTTGGCATAAGTAAGTAAGCAAATGGTCCCTAAAAAAGAAAGAATTGAAATGAGGGGACCAAAGAAAGGACACATGATAGGGTGAAAACATAATGATATTGAAAAAGTAGTCAAAATCATTTAGAATGTAAGTGGGATGGTGCACAATGGTTTGCCCAAAGGTGGTTAAAAGTATTGTACCCTGATAGTGGAAATGTAGTATGATAACACAATGATTTGCCCAAATGTGGTTATAATCATTGAGAAGATGGAGTTACCCTAGTTAGGATAGACAAACAAGATAATAACATGCCCCTATATAGGAAATAAAAGTAAAGTGGTGACAACATAATGATTTTCCCAAAGGCAGTTATAATCATTGAGAAATGCAAGTGGGATAGTGTGCAATAATTTGCCCATAGGTAGTTAAAATAATTTGAGCTCAATTATGGCAAACATGATAAACTTGGTTAAGGATGATAATAACTTGACACAAAGGGTAATGATGAATTATAACAACATATTAGTAGGGAGATCATCATTTGAACTAATAAAGGTTGAAATTCTTTCATGGTTAATTACTCTATTTGGGATATGATTGGGAGTGGAATTATTATGTTGGTGATGAAGAGATGCCACCATTTATAAATAGACTTATTTAATCTAAAGTTTTTTTGTAGCATGTGATGGTAGTATTTATGATAGAACACCATAAAGAGTTGGCCAAAATATGCATAAGGATTGACTCCCATAATCTAATAATCAATAGAAAATAATGTGACAATGATAAAAACCATGATGACATTATAAACATATGAATATGGATGGATTCGAGTATAAGTGTGGGCAAGGAATCACTTAATAAACACACAAATAGAATCAAGGTAACAATTCCAAAAGTAAACAAATAGGTAAACAAACAAATAAAATAAGTAAAAATAGATAAATAAATAACACAATAAAAACCCTATGAATATTACCCCTAAAAAAATGGTGACAACTTAACAAGTGAATAAAATGGAGGAACAAAAGAAAAGGAAGGGTGTGGTTGATCTATTTCCATATGTAGTAGGCAAGTGGACACTACCTATATAGTTCCATGGATGTAATATCTAATAAAAAACTTCAAGCCAAATATAATTCTTCTAGGAAATGAGAAGAATGTGATAACTGATGAAAACATAGAATGTATGTGATAGAAGAAGAGGAATGGTCTTGCAAAAGGGCAAGTGCATGAGAGAAAAAGGCAAAAACTATGGGAAAACTAAATGACAAATGATTTTCTTGTAACTTAGTAAGGGTTCCCAAAATTCTTAAAGCAAAGAAGTGGTCAATATTTTTTTTCTTTTCTAACAATTTTTCAAATGTTTTTAAAATTATTTTGGGGTATCTCAGCTCAATCAAGAATGATGAGACACTAAATGGTTCATGATTACAAAATGGTGACAATGTTCAAACTAATGTTTCTCACAAAATGGCAATAACATGGCTTAGGTTGCTCACAAAATGGCAAGAGCATAGGGAAAAGGGTGACTATGATAACCTCAAAAAGTATTGAGTGCTACCTACATAGTCTTAGAGTAGGACCTCAAGTCACTATAGTTATACCATTTTAGCAGAGGAATTTGACTAGTGTGATAGCCAATTCAAACATAATAGGCATAGTTTGTAAAAAGACATAGTATGGAATAGGAAGTGGCAAGTTGGTACATCAAGGCTTAATGTTACCCTTAGTTTTCCCATAGGTAGTTATAATTAGGACACAATGGCATAGATCAATGGTACTAATTTTCCCAAAGGTGGTTATAATTATTATCAATACTATTTGTAAGAAAGGACTAACAAATGAAAGATGCAACTATCGAAACTTGTATCACACTATCCCAAGATATGCTCTCTATTTGAAATACTTGAACTAACTAAAGAACTAATTAGATACCTTTTTACTAAAACTATGTAATGAATGAAAAAAACCAAGGTCAAATGAGCTATGCTTTAGAACACGCTAGGTTGATTGGTCAGAAATGGAAAGTGGAAATGGCAAAGAGGATGAATAAGGTTGGTATTTGTACAAAGAATAATAGTGTCTAAATGGCATAACTAAAATGGTCCTTATAAATAATACACCTTAGCATTCAAGCATAGTACCCCTTAAAATAAATAATATTCATTGGCTCTAGAAGCTCATCACCATTTGGTGTGGTGAGCTTCTATGCTCATAATCCTTAATTTGTAGTGATGACAAAAGGCCCTATCTAGTTTGGTTTGAATTTCCCTTTATGTTTCTTCTCATCTGTGGTATTCTTTTCATTTTCTTTAAGAAAAAGATCACCATGTTCAAATGTTTTATACTTCACATGCTGATTATTGTGGCCTTTGAGTGGATTATGATATGATTGAATATTGTTGAGCATGGTTATAGACTTTTCATCAAGTAGATCTAGATCTTATAGGTGATCTACTCGATATTCATGATCATCTAGGACATGCTTGAAAGAGATGTGTAGTGAAGGCAACTTGACCTCAATGGGAAGGATGTCTTTAGTACCATAAATATATGAGTATGAAGTGGCTCCTATGGGGGTATGATGATTGATATGGTATGCCCAAAGGGCAAGGAATATCTAGAGGTTCCAATATTTTTGAGGATATTAATAATTATTTTATTAGATGCCTCAGCTTCGCCATTACCTTGAAGGTAATATTCTATATAAAAATGTTGGGTGATGTTGTATTTAGTACATAAATAGTCTACATCTTTGTTCTTGAATGATCCTCTATTATCAGATATAATGTCAAAAGGGATACCATAGTAGTAGATGTAATCAAACACTACACCAAAACCTCAATGTGTTAGTGAAATCTGCCCATCAGGATCATAACATCCCACCACACTTCTAAAGCCTAGACTCTAGGTTGGATTTATGCCTATACCACTAGGATTACCTACATGTACGAGCCCTAGATGAACACTACCATGCTAGCATAACCACCCGATCTATGACTTGAACCCAAGTGGAGGCTCTATTACCACATGTAACAAACCATTACACCAAAACCTTGAGGCGTTAGTGAAATCTGCCCATCAGGATCATAATAGTAGATGAGATGGTTGAAGATGAATTTGGAAATTTTATTTCCAGTCACATGAGAGGTATAGCTTCAACCCACTTAGTGAAATATTTGGTGGTGGTAAGGTTATGTTTATGTCCATCAAATGAAGTGGGGTTAATCTTCCCAATGAGGTCAAGTCCCCGTGTAAAAAATGACCATGGTGTCAACATCAGTTTCAAATTTTTTTACTGGGGCATGAATCAAATTAGCATGCCATTGACATTTGTCACATTTATTTACATATTTAATGGCATATACATCCATTATGGGACAATAATAACCAATGCAAAAGCTTTTCTTAATGCTAGCATAGACTCTACCAAAGTTAAAGAATGAAGCAGAGCTCCATAAAAACTATGATGGTAAAGAGTGTATCCAAGTAAAGTCTAATGAGTGGAATGATGAATGAAGTATTTGGTTTGTTTTTGAGATAGGTTAGGTGGTATAACTTGGTCATGAAGGTAGTTATAAAGGTTTAAGTACCAAACAGAATTAAGACCAAAAATATCACAAATCATAGCAATGGTTGAAGGTTCATGAGTTGGTGCTGACAAATTATTGATAAGGAACTAATACTCTCTAGCTTTATCTACTTTTCAAATTAGAGACCCAATAGTAGTCATGGTATCTACAGTTCTATTACTAGCCCTTAAAATATGTTCAAACTAAATGTTGGCAATTTGTTGCTTAAGAGTGTCAACCATGGCTTTATATGGAACCAAATTAATATATTTGGTCTAAAAATGATCTGTGACCTGATTAATAATTATCTAGGAATCACCATAAACTTGAAGATGAGATATATTCCACTACACTGCTTGTCGAAGACCTAAAACAAGTGCTTCATACTCAGCCATGTTGTTTGTACAAAGAAAGCTAATCCTAAATGATTGAGGGATTAGATCCCCTTATGGTGTAATAAACAATAGGCTTGCCCTCAATCTATGCATAGTGAATGAACCATCAAAATATAGCTTCCAAGGTCACTCCTCAAGGGGTGTGTCCATGATGGTCATGGTGGATTCATTAAGAAATTGAAATGTGAGTGGTTGGGTGTCTGTGAGAGGTGATTTAGCAAGTTGATCTGTAAGAATTTGTCCTTTGATTGACTTTTGGTTGGCATACTTTATGTCAAACTCACTAAGAAACATGATCCATTTTGCCATTATACCTTGCAAAGATATTTTAGATAGTAGATACTTGAGTGGATCTACTTTTTAAATAGCCATAGTTTTACTATTCAACATGTAATGATATAGTTTTTGAGCTACAAAAACTATGGCTAGACAAGCTTTTTCAACAAGTGCATAGTTTTGTTAATATGTAACCAAGGTATGATTTAGGTATTATGCATCATGCTCCTTTCCTTTGTCATCATGTTGAGACAAGAGTGCCCCCAGAGCATGGTTGGTAGTTGATAAGTATAATAAGAATGGCTTTCCTAGCATATGAGGTAATAAACTAGGTGAATTGATAAGATAATCTTTGAGCTATTGAAAAGTTATTTGGTAGTGACCATCCTAGTGGAATGTAACTCATTTATTTAAAATTTGTGTAAATGGATGGCACTTATTTAGTAATTAAGAGATGAAACATCAGATTGAATGGATCGTACCCTACAAACTATGGGGTTATTTTAAATTGGTTGGTGGTAGCATCTCAGTTATAACATGGACTTTAGCTGGATCAACTTCAATACCTATATGAGATATGATGAAGCCAAGTAATTTTATTGAGGTTACACCAAACACATATTTTTTTGGATTTAGTTTAACTTTTTACTCTCGTAGTCTTTCAAATATCTTACACAGTACTACTAGTTGGTCATCCTTAGTTTTGGATTTTCCTAATATGTCATCAACATAGTCTTCAATAATATCATGCATCATATCATGGAATATGACAGTCATGGCCCTTTGATATATAGCTCTAGTATTCTTAAATCAAAATGGCATCACTTGATAACAAAATGTTCCCCATCGAGTGGTGAATGCTATTTAATTTGATTATATCTTGAAAAGCCATCCATAAGTGAAATCATTTCATAACCTATCATGGAATTGATGATCATGTCAATATTAGGCAAGGGAAAATCATATTTAGGATAAGCTTTATTGATTTCTTGAAAATTAGTACAAATTATGATCCCTTGAGGCTTTTTACTAATAGGTACCACATTAGACATCTATTCTGAGTAATCAATGGATCGGATATATCTTGCTTCTAAGAGTTTCTACAACTCTTTATTTACCAATAAAGTAATGCAAGGATACATCTTACGTAGATTTTTTTTTACTATTTTAGCATCAGGATTAACCACAAGGTGGTGTAGAACCAAGGCGGGGTCTAAACCTAACATGTCAGAATAGGCCCATGCAAAAATATCCACAAAATCTCTCAATAGAGCTGTAAAGATGTCACATTCCTCCTCAGTGAGAGACACTCCTAATTTTATAAATTTTGGGTTTGATGGAGTCCTAATATTTAACTCTATTGTATCTTTGACTAGAAGGGTTAAACCATCATCTAAGATAGTAAGTAGTGACTTGAACTATTGGACTATGTTAGGGTCCTCTGTTAGGACTTGCTCTTCAACTTCTCCTAGGCATGATGAATATGAATCCCCTAATAGGAGATTTGGCCATGTGATAAAAATAATAATAAATTTTTGAAGTGTTTGATGAAATACTTGTTTCTCAAAGATAAACTCTGATCCATATGCAAGTTCATCGTTGGTGGTCTCTTGGTCTAAATTTGAAGAAGAATGAACACCCCCATCTAATGGCACCTAAAATAGGTTTTCACCAGTAAACTAGTCTTTATCTTTACCTTTTCCCTAGTCAAAAAGTACCTCAAAGAATTTTTCACTTTGGAACCTCAATGTTTTACTTATTTGTTTTTGACTAAGGGTGTTCACTCACTCTCCAAAATAGGCTATAGGATCCAATGTGATTACGAATCCTGATTTATGATCTCCCAACAGAACATTGTCTCTAAGGCCTAAGAAATCATAAAATACCTCATCATTCTATAACTCATCAATCAACAAACAAGATTCTTGTTGGTCCTAATCTTATAGTTAGGGATAATACAATGGTAATGTATTGTGATGAATGACTTGGGTAAGGGTATAAATGGCATTATTATCAAACAAGTTAGTTTCAGCTAGGTTATCAAAGGTAAGGCTATGATCAAACTCTACTTCATTGTTACAATTATCATCACTAGTCACTAGTGATGGAGTTTGAATAAGATATGTGGGGTCACCTCCAGGTAGTTTAAATCCAAGTCCATAAGGTCTTTCATACCTAGTCATGGAAATTTTATTGATGGTTCCTTGCTTATTTGGTCTGAAGCCTCTTTCTTCATAATTGTGATGCTTCATGATCCTATTAGGAATAGGATACTTTGAATTTTTATAATAATTAGCTTGGTCATCATTGTATAACCATGATTCATCCCATTTAAGAGGGTTAGGTCCTAGGCTAGATGTTGGTACAAATGTAATAGGTCCCTTATCTTTGTTCTTTTGTTGCCAATGCATACATGAGATGACCTTAGGTCACCAAAAGGTTTTTGGATTTTGAAGAAAATTAGCAATATGAAATGTATAATGGGTCACATATTCTCTCAGTCCATTATTTGAAATGGTGAAATGATTAGAAGCTTCAAGAGGTGGTATGTGGGAAAGGGAATCCAAGGTATTAGGATGTATGCAATCATCCAATGAAGGATCAGTTATTATAGCTTTTCCTCTTTCCTACTTAGAACTTGGATTCATGCTACACTTATAATTATAGCTTTGAAACTCAGCCTCAAGATACTTGTAGTGCTCATATGGGTATAAATCCCCTAGAATATTCACTTCCATCCCTGTGTGGGAAAACTTGATACATTAGTGCAGTCTTGATGGGACTACATGAATCTCATGTAACCAAAGCCTTCCTAGAAGCATATTCTATGATAACTCAAGATCAAGCACATGGCAAAGTGTATCATGGGTCAAAGTTCCAATGATAACTAGAAAACTAATGGTGCCTTATGACTCTCTTTCTTGATTATCATAATCTTTAATAGTTATTGTTTATGGCTACATATCTGTTATTATGTACCCAAGAAGCTTGATGAGCTTTATAGACACTATGTTGAGGCCAGATCCATTTTTTATAAGGACACATTTCACTTTATGCCATTTGATACAAACCTTAATGAATAAAGGGTTATTATGGAGTGGGCAAAGGGAAGACATATCACTTTAGTTGAATGTGACTTATTGGGTTGGAGCTAAGTGTCTAATAAAAACATGAAAGTTATCAAGGGATATGTCACTAGCAATAGTGGATTGGGTCAAAAACCGCATTCAAGATATTCTTATAGACTATTAATGTTCATAGAAAATCTAAAATATAAATTTGTGCTGTTGTCTTCTATAATTTTTCCAAAATATCAAACTTCTTACCTTGGTCAGTAGTGAATGGTTTATTCTAAGGCTAAATGGATAGTTGGATGACATGCAAAGTGGTGGATGGTTGTGGGCCTGGGATAGTAATATTTGACCTCTATATTGTGATTACATAATCAAGACTAAATAATGAACCATTATTACTAACCGATGTTGGGAATGGTGTGGGACTAGATAGGACAAGTCTAAGTTGCTAGTGTACTTGCATGTGGTCATGTGGCAAGAATGAGTTGTTTCTATAAGATCCAAAAGGGGATGTACTAGTTTATTGGTTTATTTTTATACACTCCTAGGTCAAAAAAGGATTATCCTATGATTTGGATAAATATTATTGTTTAACAATGGTGTAGGTTGATTAGTGTTTGGTTTAGGATTAATGGAGACGGTATTAATTCTACCCCCTGCAATATGACCTACAACCTTATTGTAGTCATGTGAAACTACATGGTAGGTTTGTTGGTCATTACCATTATAACCTTGGTTTTGTCCATTACTCTATTGTTTTGGGTTTTGCTACTAATTTTGTTGGTTACTCTAGTTTGACCTTTGATTTTAATACTATTGATTTTGTTGTTGCTCTAGCCATTATTGTTGTTGCTGATTATTCTACTACTATTGATTATTCTATTGGAGAAAGGGGTTTTGATAGATCCCAAGAGTTTAATTGGAAGTGGAATAACTATTATCCAATTTTATCTCCCCATTATCCAACATATTCTTGATTAAATGCTTGATTTAGGCACATCTTCATAGATTATGCCCATTGACTTGATGATAGTCACATAATTTGTTTTCATGGTACCAATCTGGATAAGGAATGCCTTATGGATAATGTTTTGGTATAGGTCAACTAATCACATTAGAGGTAGTAAGCTTGTGAAATCTAGACTAAATAAGTTATCCTATGTCACTAAAGACACAAAGTGTAGGGACAATTCTTCTAGGAGGAGGGGTTTGTAATGGTAAAGGTTATTGTATTTGTTATGTAGGTCTTGGTTGTTGCACTTGTGGTATTGGTTGGAGAGGTTTCTAGGTAGGAGAAAGATAAAAATGTGGCATAGATGATGTCTGTATAGTTTATAAATGATGAGATTTGGTTACTCCATTTCCCACAACATTCTTATTGGGGTTGAATTGCTTCGATCTTTCATGGTTATTGGCATGTGCTGATTATGATGCTTGTGATTAGATGGGATGTTAGTCATTTTAATGATTGGTACCTTGATTTTGATTAGTTGAATTAATCTTGATGACTTATTTATTGATGATCACTCTCTTGATCAACAAACCTTTATCAATGATCTCTTTGAATCTATGTGCACATTGTAGTTCCAGATGATAGGCTATCTCCCTATGTAAATTTTTGGTAAACATATTTATCTGGTAAATTATGGGTGAAATAGCTTGCAAGGGCTCTCCATAATTATAAATAACTCACCAAAATCTTTCTAGCTTTTCTCTTTACTTATGTCAGGTCCACTAATGAAATATCATGTTTAAGATTATAGGAAAAGTGTTGCACAAAATTATCAAAAAGATCATCTAAATCTGTTACTAAATTTTTGGGTAACTTCGAAAACCACTCAAAGGCTTATCCAACCAAGCTCTTTGGAAACAATATCAAAAGTTATATGTCACTATATGCCATTGGTTGACATGTGACAAAGAATTCGGTCAAATGAGCCTTAGGATCACCTTTCCCTTTGTATTTATCAAATTTTGGTGGTTTATATCCTGGATGAAATGGTATCTACAAATACTTCATGTTTAGTGGATAGGAACATACATCATCTAATTTGAACCTTTTGGTTTACTTACCAGCTTGAATGATAGTAATTGCATCCTTTATCTATTACAATTCTTGGGATAGGAAACTAGATGGAATATTGGTTTGAGGGAAAATTTGGGTTTGGATGGATCGTTGGGAGGTCATAAGTCAACACTTTGACCAAGGTATGATGGAGATACCTATTGGGGTATATTGGTTTAGTTGGGGAATAGACCATGAATATGCATATGTGGATTGTGATGTAATTTGTTGGGTGAATATTTTGTCAATCAGCTAACTAATGAGCAAAATAGGTCTCTTCAATCACAACATAGGGAAATGGTCAACCAAATGTGTAGGTTTACACCATCAAAATGGGATAAATCTCTCCTCTCGTCAAGGGGAGGTTCCTTGTAAATATGCAGGAGCTATATATATATATATATATATATATATATATATATATATATATATATATATATATATATATATATATATATATATATATATATATATATATATATATATATATATATATATATATATAAGCACACAATAACACTTAGGGGTAGGATAAACCATCTATCTCTCTTTTTTTAGAGATGATGTTAACAAATAGAGGAGAATATTCTAGTAAAAATGCTAAAGGCACTTCTCTTCTTTTAGAAGTGATCTTGCAGGAAACAATAGGAGATTTTTTAGGTAGTGACAAGTAACTGATAACCAAAGGCATAGTAACCGGCAGATTGAGATGTTTCACAAAGTCTCCACCTCGACTGACCAAGAGTAAGATACAAAGAATAATGAGCACACAATGTTGTCCCAAGGTCCTTTACATAGAAATAGAACATGAAGGATAATGAGGGCACAAAGTCATCCCAAGATCCTTTACACAGGAATAGAAAGAAAACACACTAAAGGCAATTATGGGGGCACAAATTCTCTCCATAGTTGGCTTTAGGACACCTTCCTGATTACTTTCACTAATTCTACTTATTTAATTAAATGGACAAAAAGTGTATTAAGGAAATAGACATAAGAATAATTTCTCCAACAACCAAGCTATTCTAGCAAAAAGTCTAAAAATTCACTTGTTTTCTTATTCAAATAACGAAATATGATCAACAATTTGAGCTCAAAGTCTTAGTAATGACTTTTAATTTGGGTAGAGTTTTGTTTCTAATAACATAGAGAGATCTCTCAAAACAATAAGAGAGAGTCTAATAAATAGTGCTCTAAGAAAGAATTGGGTGCTTTGTTTCACAAAAATGGCTTATGATGCATTCAATGCATTTTAAATGCTATCCATGGGCTATGCTAGAATTGGGCATCAGTCTTAAATATGGGCCAATTGATATGTTTCCTTATGTGTGCATAGTTGTTTTCACTACTCAATGCATAAAAATTGGCCCCACCATTGAATGTTCACGCTCTCTGATGTCCACTTGGTGGACTACTTCACCTTCTAGAAACATATCCCATGTATGGATATTTTTTATCCTTATTCATCATTCCCTCTTCCCTAGCTATATTTTGCCATTTTTTATGTGATCTAAGCTCTCAGGCTATCTCTTTGGCCAGTCACTGAATTTTTTCATAGGGTTTGTACTTAAGTCTATAAGGATCAATAGTTATTTCATTTCCACAAATTTGACGTCTTCGAGTCCATCATCATTTGAAAGCCAATGGCTACTTGGTTGACCTAAATTTGATAGTTGTGGGCCCATCATCTTTAGTAATTCCTTTGTGTCTTTCTTGCTTGCTTTGGCTACTTTTTATTGATCTTAACAAGTGACACATCATGCATTCTATAGCTTTGAAACTTATTAGAAATTGTGTCTTGGTAGGTGACACTTGGCAACTTCCACTATACTTTATAAAGGACACATGGTGGCTTCCACTACACTTTGTAAGGGACATGTGGTGGCTTCTATTACACTTTTTAAGGGACACATGGTAGCTTCCATTGCACTTTGTAAGGGACATGTGGCAGCTTCTGCTACACTTTGAGGTTTGATCTTTCTCAGAGGGAACTTACCCTTTGAGGTCTTGAAAAATGGTCCACTTTCATTGGTGAGAGCCTCCCGCAAGGGTACCTACCCTTTGGGATCCTTCAAGTGGCCTCTAGCTTTAATTCCTTCAGTGGGATTTTCTTCAGGCTTTTTCTTTTGAATAAAAGTCTAAAGGAATTCCTTTAGACTTTTTGTCCAAAGGAAATGATCCTTAACAACTTTGCCTTGGGAAATTTTTCAAAGGAAATCCCTATGTCTACCTTTGTTCACTACCCTCCGCAAGGGCATTTTTCCTTTGGCTTTGGGGTAGCCCCTTGAATCTATCGATTGAACTAATTGATTGAACCAATTTTGGTTCAATAGTTCAATGGTTCAATCGGCTCAATCTCTTTATTTGACTAAGTCTGTTTTATCTCTTGAACCAAATGCATTGAACCATATGGCTGATGAACTTATTGAACCATTAAACCCATTGAACCTTTAAACCAAAGTGGTTCAATGGTTCAAGCCTTCTTCTCTTTGATAAGTGTTTTGAAGCTATTAAACCTTGAAGCGGTTGAACTTTGAGCCTTTGCCGAAGCGCTTAACTCTTGCCAATGATGTTGAACCTTTGAACCCATTGAACACTTGAACCTTTTTGGTTCAAGGTTCAACGGTTCAATGGTTCAATGGTTTAAACATTGCATATAATCTTGTCGATGAACTCTTTTGGTTGAACCAAGGCATTAAACCAATTCTAAAAATGACTAAGTGTTGGAAACTTGTTCTTTTTATTATACTCACCTGTAGAAGCCTTTAAACCTATTGATTTCAAGCATGTTGAGTCCATAGAAACATATCTGTAGAGTTCATAGATTTAAGCCTACAGAGTCTATATAAATGAGTCCATAGAACTGGCGGAGTCCATAGAAATGAGTCCATAGATTCCTTCTTGTGAGGTCTATAGAATTGAGTCCATAGATTTAAGCCTGCAGATTTTGTAGATTTCTAGGAAAGCTTTGAAAAATAAAGAACTTGAATGGTCAGAATAATTTTTTGAAAATGGGAGAGAGGAATTTGGTCTATTGAACCAAAATAGTTTATAGGTTGTCCCTAAAATTAGTGACATTTATGGGGACAACTACTGGCTCCAGTTAGGGAACTTCCTTCAGTTGAAAACTTAAAACAATTGACGGGAGTAGAAACCATAATCTCTAGTGCCCTAAAGTATGCCATTGTGCCATGGAGTCATGCTACCCAAAAAGAAAGGTGACAAAAAAAATGAAAGCACAAAAATAAAACCAAAAACTATACAAATATACATATGTACAAGCTGATCTTATCTGATACTTCATAGATTGAAGTGTTTCAGATGTTTCCCACTGTGAGGCAATGAAAAGGGTGTACCATCTTGATATTTTAGAAAGAAAATATTTTCACCATTTAGCTGATGAATAGTAAATGGGCCCCTCCAAAGGGAGTCAAACTTCCCATGCATCCCCTTTGGTTCTCTCCTTTTATCCCACAACAAGACCTGATCTCCAACCTAGAAATCATGTTTTTTGCCTTCTGGTCAAAGAGCTTCTTCATTAGACTTTGATGGGCAGCAATTTAGTCCACCACCATACTTCTCTGCTCATCTAGCTTAGTTAGGTACATGATCCTCTTATCAATGGAACTTTCATATGTCCGATCTTCAATTGCCTTAGCCAATTTTAATGTTGGCAATTCTAGGGTGATTGGTATCTCAGCATTGAGCCCATAAAGAAGTTAGAAAGGATACATACCAATTGCCCTTTTTGGTGTAATTCTATCTACCTACAAATCATCAACCAATGCTTTATGCCATGTCCTTTGGTTGTCATCCACCAAATTCTTAATGAGAGTCATCAAGTTCTTGTTACTTGATTCAGTTTATCCATTCCCTTATGGAAAGTAAATAGAAAGTGGGAGAGGGTGATCCCATAGTAAAAAATAGAACTGAGTAATCTCTTGGGAAGTGAAACAAGTTGTGTTGTCTGTGACAATCTTGGATGGGACCCCAAACCTAGAGATGATACTCTCCTTGAGGAAATTGCACACTACTTCTGAAGTAGCATGCTTGGTTGGGATAGCTTCCACCCACTTTGTGAAGTAGTCTATGGTTGTGAGGACATAATCATGTCTAGCACTTGAAGATGGGTTTAGACTCCAATAAAATCAATTCCCCATTACTATAATGAGTCCTCTATGACCAGTGGCTTAAGAGGTAGGGCAGCTAACTTGGGTCTCCCAATAAACTACTGTCACAATTCACATTTTCTTGCCCACTTATATGCATCTTGGAAAAGAGTTGGCTAGTAATACCTAGCTCACAAAATTTTATGGGCAATCACAGGAGTAGAAAAATGTTCTCCACAGGCTAGATTATGGAAGGATTTAAAAAGTTGGCTTTTCTACTCCTTGTCCACATAGTGAAGGAACACTCCATCAAGGCTCCTCTTGTACAAGCCATTGTCCCAAAGGACAAAATTGATAGCTTTCAACTTGATAGTCCTTTATTTGTAAGATAGGTGAGCAGGACACTCACCATAAGTAATAAAATGAGAAATACCTATATACCACTCATTCATGGTGGAGACAAAGAGGACTGTCGATGTGTCTTCCACCTCTACTTCTTCATGCTCTATTTATTTTGGTTTGTTATCAACAATTAATTGGCATAGGCCTTTTCCCCATACTAGCTTTGTTGGCTTGATGACTAGATCAAACTCCTAGATCTTTGCAATCTAATTGCCTCTTTTCATCTCAAACTCCTACTGAGTTAGTATGGATTTGACCATGGTATCAAGAACTAAGGTAGTAGTGTGAGAATTCAAGATGTAGAAGTGGAAATGCTTGACTGACTTCACCACTTGATAAGCATGCTTCTCCATGTTCGAGTACTTCAGCTAATAAGCTTTGAGAGGGTAGCTCATGAAATAAATGGGAGATTTCATACTTTCTTTTTTTTGTTGAACTAGAATTGATGAAAGCATGTGTTCAAAAGCATAACTATATATGGTGGACTCTTTGTTGTAGTCTAGACAAACCAAAATTAGGTCATGGGTAATGGCAATCTTGATATCCTCAAATGCTGACTTGCTTTCTCTAGTCCAGCTGAAGGTGGCCTTTCCCTTCATCATGTTCATAATGTGTCGATTCTTCTCAGCAAACTTGGGGATGAACCTTCATAATAAATTCACCTTTTTGAAGAAAGAGTGAACATCAGTCTTACTTGTAGGCAAGGTAAGCTCTTGGATAGACTTGACTCTATCTAAGTCAATCTGTATGCCTACTTTGGACATAATGTGTCTAAGAAGTTTCCCCTCTATTACTCCAAAAATTGACTTCTTAGGGTTTAAGGAAATGTCATTTTAGCGGTAGTGCACCAGAACTTGTTTCAAGTGTTGTATATGATCTAGGTGATGCTTAAAAAAGATGGTTAAGTCATCAAGATAAACTACAATGAACTTACCCATCTCATCCTTGAAAGCAAGGTCCATTGCTCTCTAAAAGGTGGCACTAGCATTTATCAAGCCAAAAGGCATCCTTCTATATGCAAACATGCCCCAAGGTGTGGTGAAGGCTGTCTTGTGCTGGTCTACTTCACCAATTTCAACTTGATTATATCCTGATAAGCCATTTAGCATTGATACCATCTCTGAGCTACTCACTATTTGGAGTACTTGATCCATGATGGGCAAAGGATAGTTATCTTTTAAAGATGACTAATTTAGATTCCTAAAATCCACATAGATGTGAATTTTTCCATTCTTCTACCTCATAGGGACTATGTTGGCAATCCATGTGGATTAATGGATTGGGAAAAGTATCCTAGCATTCAACATTTTTTGTATCTCAGACAGAATAGTACCTGATATCTTTAGATTATACTATCAAGATTTTTGCTTGTAAGGCACGGAATCATCCTTGAGAGGAATTTTATGGTGAATTTTCTTAGGATTGAGTGACTTCAAATCATCATAAGAGTATGCCAAAACATCCATGTAATGAAAAAATAGGTCAATAAATTTGAGTTTCTCCTCTGGAGTACAGCACTTCCCAATGTTCACCATCTCATAATTTCCCTCGATACCTAAATTTATTTGATCAAACCCCTGGGAGGAATTTGAATCCATTTGTTACTATTTGATGAACCTATCGTGCTTGTCAAAAAATTTCTCAAGAGAAACCATTCCTTTGAGAATTTTATTCCCTTTTAACTATAGGAATTCTTCACCTGCATCTTAATTCATTTTAGGAGCTGATTCAAGTTTCTGGAGCTTACTGCCTTCAAAGTGAAGCTATTTGTTTGTTCTAGAAACGTGATGATTTGGTTGTATCCATTGAACACTTACCAATGATTGGCATTATTAGGCACACTTGGTCAAAAGACCAATTTGATAGTCTACCTATTTCCTTTGAAGTCTAGGTGAGGAACTAAGAGAGTTGCTGAAATAGCCAGTGCATCAGCTCGATCATTGAATTCTTGGGTATGGTAGAGATGTTGAAAGCATTAAATATTTTAATTTGATCCCAGAATAGATTGTGGTAATGATGTAATATCTCATTTTTGGTTTCATATAGGTTCTTTACCTAAAAAACCACTAGTTCAGCATCTCTTTTGGCATGAAGGATTTTAATGTCTTTATCTTAAGCAACCTTCAATCCAAACAATAGAGATTCATACTCAATTGTGTTGTTAGTGTTGATGAACTACAACTTGTCTGAAGAAGGAAAAATATCTCCTTGAGGAGATATCAACACAATCCTAACTCCTAATCTAGTAGAAGAATTGTTGCCATCGAATTCCAAGATCCAAACATCATCAAAAATTGATCTTTTATTAGATTTTCCTTCATTAAAGAGGGAAGATCCTTTTTCATCTATACTACACCCTACCAATTCTTCTGATGTCTCATCTGAGTCAATTATTAGAACACCACCTACATGACTTTATCTACTGAAACATGAATATCCTCTGTGGTTAAGAAGTAATTACCCATGCCTAAAGATTCAAATAGAATTTGAGCTTCAAGGGTTGATGTCTGAGTGACAACATATTTTGATTCCTTTTTTGGAAGCAACCTCTACATGATACCTTTGACAGGGATCCTCACTTCAGATAGGTCCATGCTCAATTCTCCACCAACATCCTTATAGAAATATTGCCCCAGAAGAATGCCATATGAGGCTGAAACATCAGCCACCAAAACTGTCATCTTGATTCTTTTGTCTGGGAATGTTATAAATGCAAATTTGGCTTCTTTGGTTTGTCCCAGTAGAGGTACTTATTTGTTCTCCATGGAGAAACATCTCCCAAATGTTTTGCTTAGCATGAGTCTAAGAGATTCTACCACTTTGGCTAGAATGACGTTGTCAAATGCACCTAAGTCTATGATGCAATTGCTCAGCTTGTGACCATTTATTAACAAGGAAACATAGAAAGGCTCTATTTTCCTAGGTGCAGAAGGAAGAGTAAAGACAAGATTGTTTGGAATGGGCATTTTCCTTAGGGAATCATGAGTTACCTTTCTAATCTCTTGTCCTATAGGGATGGTTTTATTCTTCACACACTAAACTAACCTATCCAACTGCTCAAGTTGATTGCAGGAATTCAAATTTAGACATTTGAATTTTGGTCTCCTTAACATTATCGATTATGTCAAATGACTAAAATGAATTAGGAACAAAGGAAGGGAGTTCATCTTTCTAGTTTTTAGGAGAGGTGGTACTGGTTTATGGAATTGAATTTGAAGATGGAGGAATGCTTGATGTACTTACCTTTTTATTACTCACTAGGTCCTTGGCTAGAAAGGCAGAGAAGTTCCTCATTTGACAATTCAGATTACAGGTTGAGAAATTTCCTCTATTTTTCCTTTATCAAATTTCTATGCTAACTTGTTCTAGGACTAGGTGAATATAGCATATGATCCATCAACTACTTCACCTTTACCTTTGGGTTCACCCTAGTAATTCAGGAAACCAATTTTAGAGTCTCCAACTAATTCTTCTTGGCCTTCTACAAGGAGATCAGAGTCATTCTCTTGGTTTAATTCAGTCTAGAAAGAGAAATCAGATTTTATTTTGAGATATCCAACCATTGAATTGGTTAGGGGTGCTTCAATGGCAAATTTCCACTATGAGGGAAGAAGATGATTTGGCTATCCTTGATTCCTGGTAGCATTGCCTTGGTATGAATGATTGGGGAATGTCCTTCTTGGCATATCTCTATATGAAGGAGCTGAAGATATCCCTTGTGCCATTTGCTTCCTGAGAGCTAGAAACTCATTTTCCAGCTTTTGCACCATTAGATTAGTGGTACTTGTAGATGGATATTTAGAAGATGAAGAAGATTTAGCTCTATTAAGATCTCTCCATGTCTCTCCTACCAAGATAAGGTCATCTTCCACCTCAGTGGCCAAATCTTGAGTTGTAACAAGGTCTATTTAGCTAGCATGTCTCTGTAAAAAACTCACTTCAGGTAGCTAAGAGTTGATGAAGAAACATTTGAGGTTTTCAGGTGTTGGCTAAGTAATTATAGGAATCCTATTCCTTAGTTTGTCAAACTTGGCTATGAAATCTCTCATTGGTTCATGAGGCTCTTTCTTCATTTATGTGAGTTGATCCATCAGGGTATGCACATCTTCTACAAGCTAGAATTTGGCTTCAAATTTGGCTTTAAGAGTGTTCTAGTCAGTCACATTTTAGGCCTTCAGATGATAGAACTAGTCTATAGTAGCACCTTGTAAAGTTTCCATGAACAACCTGACTACTACGTCCTCATACTCCACACCTATTACACCACAGGCTATGTTGAAGGCTATAATATGTTCATCAGGATGAGCTTTCCCATCACCATAGAATTTGGGGAAATTTTTCCTTAAACTATGTGGTAGCTCATTTAGAGGTAGAGTTAAATTGAGTGGGCCAAAATAGTTACCCCAAAGATTTTAAACTGCCATTGTATGACTATGGAAATGTGGAATAACAAATCTCAGAGGGGTAAGTATTGATAAAGATTTATTAATAGTGGAAATTGAGGCTTTGCTCGGTAATGGAGACTTGAAATTAGTAGGAGGAAAGCTCTTAGTTTGTTGGAGGCAAGATGGTGAAGGAAATAGATCAAAATTACTTTGTTATACCAACTCAAATATAGGGTCAACAATACCTTTAGCCCTTAGGCTTCACATATACCATGGATCTACCTGATTGTAGAACAAAAATGGGAAAGAACTAGCCCTACTTCAATTTAAAGCTTGAGGTTTCAAACTACGTGTTCTATACCAATTGGCATGGGGGTGGAGGAAGATGGTAAGGCTATAATGATAATGGGTAAGACATAGAATGGAGTCTCTAGAGTCTATAATAGATGAGGGTAGGCACTGCTTCAATTTGAAACTTGAGGCTTTAGATTGCACATTCTTCCCCAGTGGAATAAATGGATAAGGCTATAATGATAATGGATAAGACATAGGTGATGTTTCAATCTAAATCTTGAGGCTCCAAATTACACAAAATTATCATGTCCCAATTGGAGTCACCAAAAACTGTTAGGTGAATATTTTTTCAATTAGCTAACTGATGAGAAAAATAGGTCTCTTCAACCATAGCATAGGGAAATTAGTCAGCTAGATGTGCAGGTTTACTACATCAAAAGGGGACAAATCTCTCCTCTCATCAAGGGGAGGTTCCCTATAAGTATGTAGGAGCTATATACTATATATAAGCAAAAAATAACATTCAAGGCTAGGATAAACCATCCATCTCTCTTTTTTTAGAGATGATGTTAACAAATAGAGGAGAAAATCCTGGTGAAAATGCTGAAGGCACTTCTCTTCTTTTAGAAATTATCTTGCAGGAAACAATAGGAGTTCTTTTAGGTAGTGATAAGTAACTAATAACCAAAGGTGTAGTAACCAATAGACTGAGATGTAGCACAAAGTCTCCACCTTGGCTGCCCAAGAGTAAGATATGAAGGACAATGAGGGCACAAAGTCATCCCAAGGTCCTTTACATAGAAACAAAATATGAAGGATAATGAGGGCACAAAGTCATCCCAAGATCCTTTACATAAGAATAGAAAGAAAACACACTAAAGGTAATTGTGGAGGCATAAAGTCTCTCCACAGTTGGCTTCAGGACACCTTCCTAATTACTTTCACTAATTTTGCTTATTTAATTAAATAGACAAAAAATGTATTAAGGAAACATACATAAGAATAATTTCCCCAACAACCAAGCTATTCTGACACAAAGTCTGAAAAGTCACTTGTTTTCTTATTCAAATAATGAAATAATGTCAACAATCTGAGCTTAAAGTCTTAGTAATGCCTTTCAATTTGGGTAGAGTTTTGTTTCTGATAATAGAGAGAGATCTCTCAAAAAAATGAGAGAGTCCAATATATAGTGCTCCAAGAAAGACTTGGGTGCTTTGTTTCAAAAAAATGGCTTACGATGCATTCAATTCCTTTAATGCATTTTAAATTCTTTCCATTGGCTATGCTAGAATCAGGCATCAGTCTTAAATATGGGCCACTTGATGTGTTTCCTTATGTGTGCACAACTGTTTGCTCTACTTAATGCAAAAAAATAGGCTGTGCCATTGAATGTTTGCACTTTCCAATGTCCACCTAGTGGACTACTTCATTATTTAGAAACATATCCCATGTGTAGATATTTACAATCCTTCTTCATTGTTCCCCCTTTCCTAGCTATATTTTTTCCTTTTTTATGTGATCGTAGCTCTTGAGCTATCTCTTTGGCTGGTCACTGAATTTGTTCATAGGGTCTGTGCTTAAGTCTGCAACGATCAACAGTTATTTCATTGCCATAAAATTGACATCTTTGGGTCCATCATCATTTGAAAGCCAACAACTAATTGGTTTCCTTAAATTTGATGACTATGGGCCCATTATCCTCCATATAAATTCCTTCATGTCTTTCCTACTTGCTTTTGCTACTTTCTACTGATCTTAACAAGTGACACATGGTGCATTCTGTAGCTTTGAAACTTATTAGAAACTATGTCTTGGCAAGTGATACTTAGCAGCTTCCACTGCACTTTATAAGGGACACGTGGCAGCTTCCACTACAATTTGTAAGGGACACGTGGTGGCTTCCATTGTAATTTGTAAGGGACACATGACAGCTTTCATTGCACTTTGTAAGGGATACGTGGTTGTAATATCCCTTCGAATATCAAAACAAAGCTCCAAATTGCTTATCTGACTTTCTGCAAAATATCTTCAAATAGATGAATAAATCACAGTATAATTTCTTATTTATTTGCTCATAAGCTTACAATTAGTGACCCTCTATCAGGTATACAAAGAATATCAAAAGTTCGGCCTTATAGCCTGAATATTCCGCAAACTGGGTTGAATCTGGCACGTCTCGGCCTGCTGTGTAAAAAAAACACAGTCGCCGATGTCAGTTATACTGCCGTCGTCGGTCGACCTGTAGTGGTCCCCTTGCCGACGTCGGTGATGAGTCGACCGATGTCGGTCTCTGTAAGTCCTTGTTCGCTGATGTCGGTACCTGAACTTCCTGTAGATGCGTACGGATTTTCATGGAGCTGTACGGAATTCGTACGGCTGCTGATATAACACACCCTGTATGCCTGATCCTGATCTGTAGAATTATGGGCTGACACAAAAGATCTATATCTGGATAATTCTTGTATCAGAAACCCAAAATAAAGAAAATACCTGTAAACCCTTGTGATAGCTTCTGAGTGAAGTTATCTCTCAAATCCCTGTAATACTATGATAACTTCTGGGTGAAGTTATCTCTCAATTCGGCAATAGATCAGCTGATCTTTCACAACCTCTGAATCGCACACAATGAAGAGTTGACGTTCTTCAATGCAATTGGAATCCTGGAACCCTTGGCTCAGTCTTCACAGAAGAATTTCTTAACAAGAATCAATATCAATAATAAGCTTGGATACAAACTCTCTCCCATGAGAGATTCTTATACACCTCCAAAGGTGTGCTTGCTAAAATTAGACTCCCTTAAATTAGACTTCCTTAAATTAGAACTAGGGTCTTAAAATTAGACCAAGTCTTAATTTAGAATTTGCATCCTCAAATTAGACTAAATCATTAATAATTAATAATTAATAATTAATTAATAATTTATTAATTAATTAGTAATTAATTAAAATGAGATCAAATAATTAATATTTGATTAAATCAATCAAATATTAATATCTCCCTTAATTCATGTCCGAAAGAGCCCGAACGAATTCCAACCCATCTCTATCAAGACCCTCTATCCATTTCATTAGCCTACGAGGGTCACATAATAGGCTAATCATCCGCTCAAAATATGTCAACTAGAAGGGGACATGACAGTCCGCCCCTCCTAAAATTGCTTGCCCTCAAGCAATCTCAACTCTGGATGCTGTAGAATATCTTCGTTTTCCCATGTCGCATCCTCAACTGGCAAATCTTTCCACTTTACCAAATATTCCCTGATAGTCCATCGACGCAACTGTCTCTCTCTAGATTCCAAGATGGACTCAGGTACTAAGATCAATTTTCCCTCATCATCTAAGGGAGGTAAAACTGTAGAAGGCATCACACGGTGTCCTAACGCCTTTTTAAGGCGTGATACATGAAAGACATTGTGTACCTTGCTCTCTGTAGGAAGCTCTAGCTCATAAGCCATCTCTCCAACGCGTCTTAGGATCCAGAAAGGACCGTAGTAATGTGGCTTAAGCTTCTCTGCCCCGCTCTTCTTAAGAGTAGACTGTCGGTAAGGCTGCAGCATAAGATAGACCATGTCACCTACCTCAAAAGATCTCTGGGTCCTCCGCTGATCTGCATACTGCTTCTGTTGATTCTGCGCCTTAGCAATATTCTCCTTGAGAGTCCTCATAATATCCTGGCTTTCTTGCAATAGGTCCCCAGCACTCGGCACTCTACTATCACTCAGTAATAAATCTAGAAAACTCGGTGCCTCATACCCGTACAATGCCATAAAAGCAGACATCTGAATGGTCATGTGGAAAGTCGTATTATAGCAATACTCGCATAGATGAATCCACTTAACCCAAGCTTTTTGCTGCCCTGCAATGTAGTTCCTGAGGTAGCCCTCCACCCATTTGTTTACAATCTCCGTCTGTCCATCAGTCTGCGGGTGGTAGCTGGTGCTAGGTGTAAGCTCGGTCCCACAAAGTCGGAACACCTCCTGCCAGAAGTGACTCAGGAACCGACTATCCCTGTCGCTCACTATGCTCCGAGGTAATCCATGCAGTCAGAATACCTCTTGGAAGAAAACCTCTGCTACCTGTGTAGCTGTATGTGTGGTGGTAATCGGAAAGAAGTGAGCATACTTCGTTAACCGATCCACAACTACGTATATGCAATCACGTCCTTGGGCTTTAGGCAAGCCCGTAATGAAATCCATCGACAAACACTCCCACTTCCTGTCAGGAATTGGAAGTGGCTGCAACAATCCTACTGGGTACGTGTTCTCCTGCTTGTTCTGCTGACAAACAGGGCACTCACGCACATACTGAAGAACATCTGCTTTGAGGCCCTTCCATGTGAATCTCTCCCTGATCTGTCTGTAAGTCTTAAAATATCTGGGATGTCCTGCAGTAGGTATATCATGAAAAGCTCGCATGATAATGTTCTTCATCGATGATCCTGGGATCAAATAAACCCTGTTCTTGTAAATGATCAAGTCATCCACAAGAGTATATCTGGTGTCAACCGTCGATCCCTCAACAATGCTAGCTGCCCATGTATCCTTGGCATACTCTGCCACAATCATATGTCGCCAATCCTCTGTAATGTGGACCATGGTACTTAAATACGGCCTGCGTGAAAGAGCATCGGCCACAACATTCTGGGTGCCCTTGATGAAAGAGATGTCAAAGTCATATGCCTGTATTTTACTCACCCACTTCTGCTGACGATCATTGAGGTCTCGCTGCCCCAAGAAATGTCTCAAACTGTTGTGGTCCGTTTTGATGCAAAATTTGCTGCCCACTAGATATTGCCTAAATTTTGCCAAGGCATGCATGATAGCAAGCATCTCCTTATCATAGATGCTGTACAGTCTTTCTGGTCCTCTGAGCTTACGACTCTCATATACTATGGGGTGCTTGTCCTGCATAAGCACCGCTCCAATGCCCTCCCCTGAGGCATCGCACTGCAACTCGAACGGCTTCGAAAAATCAGGTAGTGCCAGAACTGGGCACGTAGTCATCAACTCCTTGAACCTTTCGAAACACTCATGTGCTTCAGGTGTCCAACAAAAGGCACCCTTTTTAGTCAAATCTGTCATGGGAGCTGCATGTCGTGAATAACCATTCACGAACCTCCGGTAAAACCCACACAAACCTAGAAATCCCCTTAGCTGTGTTAGGTTTGCTGGAATAGGCCAATCTATGATGGCGCGGATCTTCTCAGGATCCATCCGTACTCCCCCTGCACTGATAATATGACCCAAGTATAATAATTCGGTCATCCCCAGATCACATTTGGACTCCTTGGCGTACAAGGATTCCCTCTCTAATATGCTGAGTACAGTCTCCAGATGAACCAAATGCTCCTGCCAATTCCTACTGTATATAAGAATGTCATCAAAAAAAACAAGTACAAACCTCCTCAGCAGTGAATGGAAGACTCTATTCATGGTGGACTGAAATGTTGCTGGCGCATTAGTGAGCCCGAATGGCATCACTATAAACTCGTAGTGTCCACTATGGCAACGGAAAGCTGTCTTCTCCACGTCCTGCTCGCGAACTCTGATCTGATGGTAGCCTGATCTTAAGTCTATCTTGATGAAGTAATGTACACCATGGAGCTCGTCAATAAGCTCGTCAATACGTGGTATAGGATACCTGTTCTTAATGGTCCTCTTATTCAGGGCTCTGTAGTCAATGCACATTCGTAGGGTACCATCCTTCTTCTTCACTAGAACAACTGAAGAAGCAAACGGTGATTTGCTTGGCCGAATATGACCCATAGCCAGTAACTCCTTAATTGTTCTCTCGATCTCATCCTTCAACCGCTTAGGATGTCAATAAGGAGTAATCATAATGGGCTTAGCCCCCTCCTCAAGCTCAATAATATGCTCAATGCCCCTGTCTAGAGGTCTCCCTGGTGGAATGTCACCAAAGACCTTGTCATGCTTGACTCTCAGCTGCTGGATGTCTGGATGGTACTCGGTCTTCTGTTGTCCCTCCTGTATTGGTGCTACTGTGCACTCGGCAGCCCACTCTACCATGTCATGTCACATGAGCCTCTCCATCCGATGTAAAGAAATAGTCTTGATGTTGCCATCCCGGATTGCTTTGAGAATGTGAGACTTCCCATCTACATCAAAACGGATCTCCATATCCCTAAGATTAAGAGTGACTATTTCAAGGGAATGAAGCCACTTCATGCCCAAAACCAAGTCTATATCTCCCATGTTGACCACATAATAATCCGCCTTGAACTCATAGTTGTTCAAGCATAATGGGAGCTCCCTGATCATCCGCTCACATCTGAGGGTGAAACCGTCAGCTACCTTAACTCTAATGCCCTCAAACTCTTCTGTAGTGAGTCCACGCTTCTCCACAAATCTAGTATCAATAAAATTATGTGTGGCGCCCGTGTCAAGAAGGGTAATGACCCTCTGTCCTGCCAAAACTCCCCAGAGTCTGAATGATCCCTCGTGCTGGATGCTAGATAGACGTGCTTCCTGAATCTGGAGCTCTGACTCTGCCTCTACCCAAGGCTCTGAAGCTTCAGCATCTGGCTCCTCGGAACAATCGTGATGTTCAGAATCTTCTGATTCCTCATCCTCATAATAGGCCCACATTACCTGATTTGCTTTGCCCTTAGGTCTCAAAGGACAATCATGATTAGCATCATATGGACCTTTACAGTAAAAACAAAGCTTCTTCCTTCGCAGGTCATTAAGAGCCTCTCTATCCAAAGGTGGTGCTGCTGGATTGGCCCTCGAATCATTCTTGACCCCTGATTTATCTATGTTGAAGCCTGGTCTTTCTCTATTCCTATTGGAGCCCTTACTGTCCCTGGATGAAGGAGTACCTCTGGAGTTAGATCTACTAGATGGAGCTGCCATCTCCATACTACGTGCCTTCTTCATAGCTTCCTGTAAGGAAGGAGGATCAAAACCTTTGACCCAACCTCTCAGTGGTTCTGTCAATCCCTCTACGAAGAGTACTACTAGTCGCCTCTCTGAAATGTCAGGAACCATGACTGATAACTTCTGGAAGTCACCAATGTATGACTCTAGACTGCCACTTTGGCGCAACTGTGCCAACTCTCGGAAATAGGACTCTGGATCCCTCCTGTCAAAACGCTCCACCAACTTGTCCACAAACTCCTGATAAGAAGTGATCCAATCATGATGGAGTGTCACCATCCCATGGTGCCACCAATCGTGAGCTACTCCCTCAAGATGTAGTGTCGCATATCTGATAGCATCTTCCTCACCCATCGGTCGCAATGTGAGAAATGTATCCAGCTTACTAACCCAAGCCTGTGCTGTCACTTTACCACTACCGTCAAATGTTGCTAGTGAGAGCCTACTCGTAGCCTGCTTCAGATCATTGTTCTGGGGTCTTGGTCTCCCATTCTGTCGACCTCGGTAATGTTCTTTCCTTTGTGTGAGGAATCGGTCAAAAGTAATCATCTCCCTGACCACATGTGGTAATGACTCCCACTCTTCAGTCGCTGCCCTAAGTGTGTCCGTAAATGTCTCCTCATGCTCCTCATCTGCTATCACCTCCTCTGCTTCCTGTCTCACAAAGATAGGCCTAGTAGGCCTATTCACTGTACGAGAAATAGTCCCATGGCCTCGCTGTGATCCTGCAACACTCCTGACATCTTCACGGTGTGGGGAGTATCTCCTCAGAGAACCCAATCTTGGCAGTGCTGCTGCCAACTGCTGTAATACCTGGTTATTCTGCCTTTGCCCTTCTCGTAGTTCTCTAAGAGTAAGTAAAACCTCTGGATCATCTTGGTCTCTCGGATGGTGAGGAATACGGGCCCTGCCAATATCATCACCCATGTCTTCCGGCGGTTGTTCTAGAACTTGAATACCTTCAAGCAAAGCTTTACTGCGTGTGTAATACCCGTGTGGTCGTAACTCTTGTGGCTGCATAAAATTTCTAAACCCTCAGGATGGTAGGATTTAGCTCTGATACCACTGTAATATCCCTTCGAATATCAAAACAAAGCTCCAAATTGCTTATCTGACTTTCTACAAAATATCTTCAAATAGATGAATAAATCACAGTATAATTTCTTATTTATTTGCTCATAAGCTTACAATTAGTAACCCTCTGTCAGGTATACAAAGAATATCAAAAGTTCGGCCTTATAGCCTGAATATTCCACAAACTGGGTTGAATCTGGCACGTCTCGGCCTGCTGTGTAAAAAAAACACAGTCGCCGACGTCGGTTATACTGCCATCGTCGGTCGACCTGTAGTGGTCCCCTTGCCGACGTCGGTGATGAGTCGACCGATGTCGGTCTCTGTAAGTCCCTGTTCGCCGATGTCGGTACCTGAACTTCCTGTAGATGCGTACGGATTTTCACGGAGCTGTACGGAATTCGTACGGCCGCTGATATAACACACCCTGTATGCCTGATCCTGATCTGTAGAATTATGGGCTGACACAAAAGATCTATATCTGGATAATTCTTGTATCAGAAACCCAAAATAAAGAAAATACCTGTAAACCCTTGTGATAGCTTCTGAGTGAAGTTATCTCTCAAATCCCTGTAATACTATGATAACTTCTGGGTGAAGTTATCTCTCAATTCGGCAATAGATCGGCTGATCTTTCACAACCTCTGAATCACACACAATGAAGAGTTGACGTTCTTCAATGCAATTGGAATCCTGGAACCCTTGGCTCAGTCTTCACAGAAGAATTTCTTAACAAGAATCAATATCAATAATAAGCTTGGATACAAACTCTCTCCCATGAGAGATTCTTATACACCTCCAAAGGTGTGCTTGCTAAAATTAGACTCCCTTAAATTAGACTTCCTTAAATTAGAACTAGGGTCTTAAAATTAGACCAAGTCTTAATTTAGAATTTGCATCCTCAAATTAGACTAAATCATTAATAATTAATAATTAATAATTAATTAATAATTTATTAATTAATTAGTAATTAATTAAAATGAGATCAAATAATTAATATTTGATTAAATCAATCAAATATTAATATCTCCCTTAATTCATGTCCGAAAGAGCCCGAACGAATTCCAACCCATCTCTATCAAGACCCTCTATCCATTTCATTAGCCTACGAGGGTCACATAATAGGCTAATCATCCGCTCGAAATATGTCAACTAGAAGGGGACATGACAGTGGTGGATTTCACTGCACTTTGAGGTTTAATCTTTCTCAGAGGGAACTTGCCCTTTAGGGTCTCGAGAAATGGTCCACTTTCCTTAGTGAAAGCCTCCTATAAGGGTACCTTCCCTTTGAGATCCTTTGGGTGGCCTCTAGCTTTAATTCCTTCAGCATGATTTTCTTCAAGCTTTTCCTTCGGATAAAAGTCCAAAGGAATTCCTTCAGACTTTTTGTTCGAAGGAAATGATCCTTAACAACTTTGCCATGGGAACTTTTATGAAGGAATTCCCTATGTCCACCTTTGCTCACTGCCCTCTATAAAGGCACTTGGCTTGGTTCATCACCCTCTGCAAGGGCACTTTTTCCTTTGGCTTTGGGGCAGCCCCTTGAACCTGCCGATTGAACTAACCAATTGAGCCAACTTTGGTTCAACAATTCAATGGTTCAATCGGTTTAATATATTTATTTGACTAAGTCTTTTTTATCTCTTGAACCAAATGCATTGAACCATATGGTTGTTGAACCTGTTGAACCATTGAACCCATTGAACATTTGAACCAAAGTGGTTCAATGGTTCAACGATTCAATGGTTCAAGCCTTCTTCTCTTTGATAAGTGTTTTGAAGCCGTTAAACCTTGAAGTAGTTGAACTTTGAGCCTTTGCGAAAGTGCTTAAATCTTGCTAATGACATTGAACCTTTGAACCCATTGAACCCTTGAACCTTTTTGGTTCAAGGTTTAATGGTTCAATGGTTTAATGGTTTAAACACTGCATAGAAGCTTGCTGATGAACTCTTTTGGTTGAACCAAGGCATTGAACTAGTCCTAAAATTGACTAAGTGTTGGAAACTTGTTCTTTTGATTGAAATCACTTATAGAAGCCTTTGAACTTGTTAAATCTACTGATTTCAAGCATGTTGAGTCCGTAGAAACATATCTTTTGAGTTAGTAGATTTAAGCCTATAGAGTCCATAGAAATGAGTCTATAGAACTAGCAGAGTCCGTAGAAATGAATCCATAGATTCCTTCCTACAAAATTCATAAAATTGAGTCTATAGATTTAAGCCTACAGAGTCCATATATTTCTAGGAAAGCTTTGAAAAATGAAGAACTTGAATGCTCAGAATAATTTTTTGAAAAGAGGAGAGAGGATTTTGGTGTGTTGAACCAAAATAGTTCATAGGTTGTCCCTCAAATGAGTGACATTTTTTAGGACAACATAATTGAAATTGAACATTTAGCTGTGTGATTTTCTAGTTTGGGTTGAAAATAAAGGTTTAACCTGGGGGATTTTGTGGTTGGGATGGAGGGATATAATTATATTATGCCTGATATAGTTGAAAAGTGACATGCTACTGACTAATCAAACTTTCCTGTTGAGTGGGAACTTATGGACCAAGACCCTGTCTCTAGATTTGTGGCACATTTTGAACCAATGGTTGTCTACTAGGTAGCTGACAAATACGAGGACGTCCTTGTTGCATGAATATCTATGAGGAAGTGAAAGTAGGTTGTATATTTAACATCTATCATTGACCACTATTTTCACATTGTTAACTAATCATTGCTTGGTTTTGGAATGGCATATTAGTCTATGATTGAAAGGGTATGTTCATCTTCACTTGATGGGGTGGAATATTTGTTGCCCCTGATTGAGGTGGCAATGTGTTCATCCTTTGTTGCATTGGTACACTAGACTGTGTCTGTTGTTGTGGAATACTACTTTCTACTTATTGAGAGGGAGTAGGATTCATCACATTCTATCATTGATTTGTGATATTGGTCATTGTTTGATTACATAACCCCATAGGTTATACAGTTGAGGAAGTATTTTATTGAGGTTGGGGTGAAGAAACCCCTATCCCTTGGTAAGATGACCTATTCATAGGATTAACTATAGGTGGATATTTTTGGCTAGTTATTTGTGTATTAGTACTACATTAATCAGGATTGGATGTTTGCATATTATCTACTACGTTTGGCTCACTATTCACTGTAGAGGCCAAAGACACTTCTTCAATAATGGGCATATGCATTAAGTTATCTATTGAAGTAGTTTGTATAAATGGGTTAGTAGTTTGTATAAAGGCACTTTAACTATAGTTTATTTTCTCATGAAAAATGGTATAAAACTTGGTTCTATTGACAAATAAGCTAGACAAAGGTGATCAGCATAACTATTTTAGATAAAAGATCACAAAAGTACACTTGGATTAGTCTAAAAATATAGGAATAAATTTGAAACTCTATGCAAGAAGGTCTATGAAACAATATTCAAAATATTTTGGGCATTGTAATGATGCTATACTACCCAAAAAGGTGTGATAAAAAGGTTTTCTTCAAAAAAAGTCTAAGGCAAAGATGTTTTCCTACAATTTTGGTAGTAAAACAATACCTTTCTTGACTCAAAATTTTGTGGTGTATAGACTTAAAGTACGAGTGTTTAACACAAAATGGCTTAAGTCTATCAAGTGATGATAATGATTATGAGTCTTAAATGTCCTTTAACCTAAATTAGAAATTAAACCTAAGTTCCCTCAAGTTTAGTGTAAATCATGAACCCACTAAACACATCAACCCTATGAACTTGTAAAGGTGTAATTTTGAATTTAAAATTATAAGTGAAGGACTTAAAAAACTTTGGTAAAGGTCTAGACTCAATTCGGTAGCATAACTATGCCAAAGTGGATGATATGAATCTCAAGCTTTTGATGAACTTTGAACAAGGAAAATGGATGATCTCATGCAGGTAGCATAATGCCTCTTTATTCAAAAGAAAATTTAGACTATGTGTTTTGTTTGGATTGTTTATTTACACCAAGTTTTTGACTCCACACAAGACTTTAAACTAGGATAAGATCAACTAATTAATCACGCTTAGATCTTAAATGGACAAGTTTTCTTGATATTATTGGAATCCATCAATATACATCATTTGAGAGGATTTTAAGTGTTCATCCAAAAGTAAATATGCATGATATATTTGGGTTTTTATAGCCCCCCTTCTCTCAAATGACAGTATTGTGACATGGACCTTAAGGTGAACCTTGCACCAATAATACTTTTGTGGTAAGTGGGGATTTATCTAAGATCTAACAATTTTTTGAATGATCTAGGGGAATCAATTTCACAATGACTTTCATGCCAAATAATGCAAAATAAAATCATGGATTTTGGGTCTATATCACTTGGTTTATTGCAAAAAGGTCTAGTCCTTTTTTCATCCACTATATCTTTCTATTCGTTTAATGTAGTGCGATGTCTAAAGTGCCACTATGTCTCGTGTGCAACTCTAGAGGATCCAAATGAAATCAATTTTAGGAGATGAAACCCTAGGTCAAAGATTCCCTAAAGAACTTATAGGAGGTGATGAAGTCCCCCTCGTAATCCAAGATGCATAAAAACAAAGAAAGCATGAAAATAGAAAGACTTTAAGATCATTTTCATGGTCACCCAAACTTTGATGAGTTTTTGGGGAGTGTTTTAGATGACTTTGTTTCCAAGCCTTAGACTGAGCTATTTACAATAGGAATGGCACTTTTGATTCTAAGGGTTCTGTATAGGGGATAAATAAAAGAACATACATGCAACATTCCTCTCTTTTACAAAGAAAATCTAACTAAACAAATATTTCAACCAAAAAATTGACAAGTGTGTTTAATTTTATACCTAAATAAAATGTTTGGTGGTGTTCATTTGACCCCTTGGTCTTAGTTGTAAACTTTGAAAACATTCACCAAATCATCTAAGTTATTTGTTAAACACCAAAACAAGGTTCCTAATTGACTTTTAAGCATGCAAAGGTGATTTAAACATGTTTTAAGCAAATATCAAGCTTTGCCCATCAATAAAATTGTTAGCATGTCGCTTAGCTTTGAATCCATTTTGAGTTTGAAACAACAAACTTTGAAGAAGTAGGTCTTGGGTCTATGTTTTTGGAAAAAACACAATGATCGATGTCAGTTATTACCACCAATATTGATTACTCTGGCTAAAAAAAATCTAACTAATGTTAGTTTTGTTGACCGACATCGGTTAAGCAAGTAACTAATGTCAGTATTTTTACTGACATTGGTTACTATGTAAAAACATTGGCAACTAAAAATGGCAAAATAAAGTTAGAAAATCAATTTGAAAGAGTTTTAAAGGCTCAAATAAATATTTTAGAGTTACAAAATGATCTCCTTCATGTGTAGGATTCATCTTGTCCCATCGGGCATGCGATTATGTGATCTATGAATTTGTCTCAAGACAGGATGGCTAGTATGGTGTTAGTTCCAAAATGAAAACAAAATGAAATAAACACACTAATAACATAACATCTCTAGGCCTAGACACTAGGGAGAGATTATTTAATAAAAGAAAATTACAAACACAACTAAAAATCAAGGGATCAAATACAAGAGTTCCTTTACCTTCCTTGGATGCTCCAAATGCCTTTGTAGTAGTGGTTTGCTTGGCTTATGCTCATGAAGTCCTTAGCAATGGGATAATTCCATATCTCCTTGCAACATTTGGCTTGTGGCTTGGCTTGTCTTGGAGTCAATTTGGCATGGTAACACTAGTTTCATGAAGCTTTTAGAACTAATCTTGCATTATAACTTTGCACAAATGAATCTTAGAAATGATGTTGTGAGGCCTCCTATTTATATATTTTTTAGAATGTCTAGAATCAACCTAAACCATCCATTCTAAGAATGAGATGTGTGGTTTAGGATTTATTCAATTTTTGGAATTAAGTTTATAATTATCCTCATCATGACATCAGAAGAAGGGCCAATTAAGAGGCATAAAGGGCATCATCGAAGGCATTGATGAGGCATGGAGGGCATGAATCCTAATATTTATGGCATATATGGCCTAGGGATGTCTTCCCAAGAAATGAGGTCATTTGATAATTTAGATATTAAATGTTCATTTCTAAAAATAGTTTGTCAACAAGTTTCCATGTAAGTCTTGATTAGGCCTTGATTTGGGTTAATTAGCTCTTAAACATAATTAATCACTTTATGCATAAATTACTCAAATTGATCAAAATGCCTTGTTATTGGTCCTAAACTTAACTGGATTAGAATTGGAAGTCACTTTCATATGCATTGGATGCATATTCTCATTAAGGACATCGCCAATAAAAAATAACAAAGGCATGAGTCTTGTGCAAAATATTTGATAGAAAAGAGCAATCCAGAGCACCTAGGTGCAAAATTAACATTTTAACTCAAAATGAGTTGATCAAAGTTAGTTGGCCCATAAATCGCATTGCCCCATTTAGGGATACCATGGCCAAAATCAGCTCTTGAATATGTTAGTTTCACATCATTTAGCATGTTTTAGTGTTTTTAGGCCAAATTGTGCATTTTAGGTGGAAATTAGCCAAAATCCTGATTGAAGGTTATCAATGGCCAATTTTAGGTGTCTAGAAAAGGTGTCTTGGATGGGCCTACATAATCTTCACCTACTCCCCTACTTATCTAATCCCAACCTCTATCTTGGTCTCTACCTCAAACTCTCTAATCTCTCCTATCAATATCCATCACATTAGGTCATCCCTATGCATCATGATGGCCCTATGCCCAGGGCCATGGTCTTTATGCTCACCTCTTCCATATATAATCCCATGCATGTATTAATATTCATATAGATCCCCTCTTCACTCCAACTAGTTATCTGATCATTCTATGAGGCTATCTCTAATCCCACTAAGATGTATATGTTTTAGTCACTCCCACATTTAGTATGGAAGTTTGATAATCCCATATAATAGGGGAAATTCTCTCATAATTCTCATGGTAAGGACCTATCTACTAAATCCCCCACTATAGAATCTCCATGTCACTATGAGTAAACAAGTTCTCCTCTTTGGGAACATCTTGTTGCCTCCCAAACTATAATTATACCTGATCCATCATATATCTCTCAATAATGTAATCATGATGACCAATCAAATATCACTCAATGAGAATAAATAATGTAACATTTGCATCCTTGACCCATCCCCACTAGACCTATCTATATAATATCTAGGTGATATAATCATCTCACATACTATCAAGTACCTATTTATAAAATTACATTGCATAACACTAACATGGTATCTCTACACTCCAAAATTAATGTACCATACAAACACTAGAGGTGGGTTGGACTCCCTATCTACATGAGTTCCCAATGGACTTTCTATCACAATATGCTCCCAAATCCATATTTATAATAATAGAGAGGGACCTCGGATTATCATTCTTCTATACTCCCCCATATGAATCTCTTTATATATATGGTCCAATACCATAGGACCCTAAGAAAATACTTAATAATCATAAACCATATCCTATAACACATACCCCAATCCTAGATGGAACCACTACCTATTCTTGTTCAATAACAATATGCTGGTAACAAGAGACATAACCACAAGTGTTAGCCTATAAATAGTCCCATCTCTTAATGCTCTATAAATATCCACCCAATAATCATGAAATATAATATGAACCCAACCAACCAATATTTGCATAGTCACCCTAAGGGTATGTGATTGCCAATATATCTTATCTCCTATCTTTGGTAGTCAAAAAATGTGTAGTACATCCTCGAGTGCCATTATCTCACCATTCACAAAATAGAATATGCTATTATCTGAATTCCATCTCTCAACTAAGTTTGTAATAAATTCCCCATTGATCTACACTACTAGAATCATTGTAATGTAGTATAGGCCCACCATATTGAGCAGTCAAGACTCCATGGGTGTAAAATGATGCATCTCATGCAATACCACTAGATGTCATAATATGGATGCTAATACACCAAATCCTCCTACACCAATACACACCCTATCAAATCATGAACATTGATAATATAATCACAATTGTTTAGCCTATTCCATCCCATCCACCTATTAACTATTTATCTAATTCCCCATCTCACTAATCCCATCAAGATCCCTCATCTAACCTCCACCCAATTTCTAATTAATGCATCATATCTACCCAATTATCCTTACTAACCATATTTTCTACCCATCAAACAAGAAACTCTACCCAATAATCTAAATAACTATCCCTCTAATCATTCATCTAACTAACCTATCTCATTAGTCATACTGACCACTAACCTATCTTATCTAGATAGTTACACCTCACAATTAATTTTAACTTACTAACTTACCCATCTAATTCAATTTCCTACTAACATATACTCTTTCCCCTATCCCTTAATCTAATCCTTAAGTCGTTTACCTTCATACTAACCTATTCCCTTCCTCATTCCCTTCCTAAACCATTTTCTAAGTTTCATCCCTAATTGTCACAATATTGCATATCATGAGCTTGCCCTAACTAGCGGTTTTGGTAATATAGCCATTACAAACCTAAAGTTTTGAAAAACCTCAGGTTCAACCATGTGATGTACAAAACTATGGATCCTATTTTATATTATTACAATAATCCAAAATTTAATTCAAGATATTGCAAAATAGTAGGTTACCCCTTGCGATTTTAGAAAATCACTACTTGCAGTTGCATTACCATACCTTATGGTGGCAATACTAAAATTGAGGGCAATTCCACTAGTGTTAATATTACCACAAACTGACATGCATGTAATAAATATCTATAATACTTTTTTAAATTAAAAAATGGACTAGTTAAGGGTGGACTACTCACTGGTGGTCCTGCATCAGCGACCCTATGCTATTCCTAGACTCTCTTTATATTGTGATGAGTGAGGAATGTGATCCAACTCTTGGTCTCCAGAGCACAAAATTAACTATATAAAAATTCAAAATGACCCTTTTACCCCCATGTTTTCTTATTTTAACCCCTCATTTACCCTTTCATCCCATTTAACCCTTGTTAAACATATTATTCATCCTAGACCACTCATATTGATTCCCAAATCCCTTTTCATGTCCTACTATCTAATTAAATAACAATATACTCATCCTAAAGTCATCCTAAATAACTATTATAGGGCATAGTCTCATATTCCCCACTTTTAATAAAAAATCTTGAGTCAAAGGAACATTCACTTGAGGTCTCTTAAGACTATGTAGGCAACACCTAGTCACTTTTTAAAGGGCGTAGTTATAGCTTGGCAATTACTAAAATCTGATCCTATCCCATCCTCTATGGGTCATTAAAATCTATTAAATCTTATTGAGCTATGAATCCTATATTAAATTGTGTTATTATCAATAATCACTTTTTAAATTTCCTTTATAATATTCTAGATTTCCCTTTCATGTGTCCTTATTATGGAGTTACCACCAACTCATGGCCTATCTAATATTTTCATTCCCTAAACAATGCCAATGTCTCAAAAATTTAAATCTTATCATCTTAATCAACTTGTCTCCCTCATAGACATTGCTCATTGTCTATGACCTAACTTTTGAGGCTAAGTCAATTTAATTCCATATCTATTATACTTAGGGAATCTCAATCATATCACCATTAGTAAAACTTAGGGAATTCCAACCCCTTATAATTTTGGTCTTATCCCACCCATTTTATTTTTTCATGGCCAACTCATTCCTTCCCACATGGCCACTTGATGGCACATCATGCCCACTAACATCATCTGCTAACTCATCCATGAAATGGTTTTTCTTCAAAAGACCATTAATCCCATCACTTCATTTACCCACAATTCCATTTCAAATATTCATAAAATGTATTCACCTAAATTTTCTCACCTTAATAATTATATTAATCCTACTAATTTACCCAATAACCATAATCCTAGCTAATTAATTAAAATCATATTTCCTATATAATATTATTTATACCCCACAAACCTTTATATACATATATGATCCATTAATAACCCCATTTTCATATTAAGAATCCTACTTAAATACTAATCTTATTTCATTAACTACCCACTAGCTCACTTGCAAATTATAAATTCCTATTTATTCAACTACACCTAGCCAACCTACCACCCTAGCCTCTCCTACACCCCTATAAATATTTAACCCCATTTAATCCTTATATAATCCCCATTATTCCCTAAACTAACATATAAATCTCTAGAACTAGAGAAACTCCTCCAAGAGTCTAGAAGTCTCTAAACTAAAGGCTTCTAAATAATTTAAAATTCCCTAAAAATCCCTCTACAATCCTATAAATATACATGTTTGGGACATGGCCAAGATGACAATAATAATAAAATTTAAAAATACATAATACTTTATTATAATCTCATATTCCATCATCCTAAAGCATCCTCATACTGTTACAAATCCATTCAACTTTCCAAGGAAGCCATTAGAGTCACTTTGAATCTACAATAAAGTAATCCACATCCAAATCATATTTCATTGAAATTGGTTATAAAATATTTGAGAGAAGGTATAATAGACAAGGTGATGGTAATATTTCATTTGTAAATTATTAATTATTCTATTATTTCCCTCCTTTTGATGTTATTTTGTTGTTGGGTTTAAATTATTATTTATAGTAGTTTTAATTAATCACTCAAAAATATAATCATACACTTAGGGTTTCATACTTCCTTTAGAGAGAAGAGTCTTGTCTTGTGGGAAAATTATTTTGGATGTATAAGAAAAGTCATGTAGTCTATATCTGACCTATATTTGTTATTCTTATGAACCACAAAAACATCTTTCAAAGCACCATTGGCCAAGGGATATATTGAAACTTGACAAGTTCATCTTCATGGCAAGTATTTCTAAATCTTGCTCCTCTTTATCAAGTAGATAGATTTGTATCTATTATATTATGAATATATTTATCTCTCCATGCATTAGTATTACCTATATGTTGACTTGAGTAGATTTATTCTTTGCATGTTTAATTTTTATTTTATTATCCCCATTTGGTGGTACATGATTTAGTGAGCACTAGATTATATTTACTTTAAGTTGTCATTTAATTTGATAAGAAAACATAGGACCTAGATTGGTTTATTATGTTGTATTACTTGAATATAGGATTCATAACACTTGTTAGTTATATTGTGTAGTAATATACCTCTTAGTTATGTTTCGTAGATCCATATTGGTCATGACCCCAATTAACTAACTATACCAAAAAGTAGAAGGGCTATTTTTATTTATCTTCTCCGAGCTAGGATTGATTTGTAGATCATCTTCACATTCTCGTATATACATTATGATGAAACTAACATTAAATAAAACTTATAGGTTTTATTTCATGCCTTCATTTATTATCATTTATTATTTGTTTCATTTTTACATCACTGGATCAAATCTATTGACTCAGTCTAATTTTATATGCATAGGTTTAACATAGTTAATTTGATCGTGTAGACACTGAAATCATGTCTACTCCTTGGTCGACTCCCTTTTGGTCCCTTTCAAACATCACCATGCCTAACCTATGTTTTATTAATTTAAAATACCTATTTTAAACTGATAATTCCCCCCTTACCACATCACCCATGACACCTCACTCCACCTTAAATACACCTCCTTGGATGCCTTCATCACCCGATGCCAAATCTTAATTACTTAGACCCTATTTCATCCCTCCCACTAACCTCTCGCACTCATTTAGCCTACCTTCAACCATTTTCCCATGACCAGCTAACCTCAATAGATGGAAGAATAGACAAAAGGCTATTTTTAGCCCTTTTTCCTATTTCTTGGCTGCCGACGTCGGTCAGTAGTCAGTCGATGCTAGTGGCATCACTAACGTTGGTTGCCTTAAATCTACATTCTACACCTAGAATGTTGGTCCTTCAATCTTTGGTCCTTTAATCTTCGATCCTTCAATCTTCCAAATCTTCTACTTATCTTCTTCCCCCCAGCCCCTGCGAAGGTGAACCCGATTGCATCCAGAATCCAACTTCTCTCTCTCTCTCTTAGATGAACACCAAGCATCATAGGCTACAGGAGCTCACATTGTAGGAAGTCTTCTACATAAGCTGCATCAGCAACAAGTCTTCTACACTCCTTCTTCAATAGGCAAGAGCTAAGTACGCTTCCTTTATTTCATTTTAGTAATCTAGAAATGCATTAGCAATTATCTCCTATTCAACACTTTTTAACATCATCAACCAGTACTATCAACTAGACCACAACCCAACCTGTTCTTCCCAGAGAGGATGAAAAGCCTTCTCTCATACTTATCTCTTTGTCACCCCTGTCCTCTATCAGACCATACTCTTTGTCTTGCAAAACCTTGCCAGGCCATTGAATAGACCTAGACTCCTTCCAGACTCCTCTTTCAACCATAGACCTATCCAAAACCCATCCAAGACCTAAACTAAGCCATTGCCCTAACCGACATCGGCCATTGCCCCAACTGACATTGGTAACTTGACTGACTGACACCGGCAACATAACTGACATCAGCAACTGTGGAAGATTGACAACAGCATTCAGGTACGCATTACCTTTATTTCTTTTGTTCAGTCTTTCACTATTTCTCCTTTTAGCAACATTCTTTTATCAACTAGTGGATTGTCATCCCTTAAGGAAGTCTTTGCACTTTTGGGACTAAGATTTTGCTTGGCAATCTACCATCTATCTATCTAACACTTTCTTTGTCTAAGTCTATCTTATCTACAGGTGTCGTCCTCCATAGCCAAAGAGGAGCTCCTTCAATCATCTGGGTATCATCATACCCTAGACCATCATCTCTAAGTTTCTTACTATCTTTTGAATGTAGAAAGTGAAAAATGGTTGGAAACATTCTGGCACACCTGGTGGGACCCTAGGGTCTTCCTTGGGTTCATTTCTTACTTTTCATATAGGTGCATTAGGATTTCTCTTTTTGCATCTTTTTCTTCTATCTCTTTTGAAAGACACTATTAGTAAAAGTTAAAAAGAATCTTTCTTTTTCATGTCATTTCTTTCTTGCATTAGAGTAGTGAAATTCATACTCTTCAACCTTTTCTCCACTTGTTTTCATCCGAACAAACATTTCAATTTGGGCTTAAAATCTATTGCATCTCATCTTCTACTTGAAATTCATATTTAGTCCACTCATCTAGTAATTAAAATGCATTATGAATAAAGCGTAGTCCACTCATGTTACACATCTAAACCACATTCACAAAATCAAACATCTAAACATACCTGAGACAAGGCCTGACTAGGATTTCATCACCTAGTAAATACCTTACCGTTCCTAGCAATCCCACTTAGACTTCACTACCAAGGGGAGAGCCCACTCTATTCTCTGGCAGAGTATAATCTCTAGGGGAAGTATATACTGGCTAAGTGACCCAGCTTATCTCTGGGCTCGTGAAGTGAGTGGAGCTTGCTCCTTAGCACCAGGCCACGTACAGAACCTAATATAGACTCTTGAGCACCAAAACTAATCTAAAACCAACCTTAGACTACTTCTTCTAAGACCCATTCTAAAAGCCAACTTCCCAAACACTCCTCTAAGGCATAAGCTAACACGACTCTAAAAATTTATTCTGAGGAATTTAATGTTTAGGGTCTGCTTGTCTTCATCTTCTTTTCCATTTTTATCTAGTTGTTTGAGCTAGTAAGGATGTATCATCTTACCTTGAATGGTTTTGACACATAGTCAAATCAAGACTCTTGTTGACCACGTGAGGCAACAACCTCTTCTGCCTTCGCCTCCCATAACTAGTCCTCTAATGGAGTATCATTCAGAGACCGAACGAACTCCTACCCAACCAACCGCAACTCAACCCCATATTATTCCCAAAGGGGATCAAGACTTTGAAAGGTTCCTTGACCTCAATGTCAAGGCCCTTCAGCATCATCTCGGGAGAAGTTAAACACAAGACTCTTTAGGCAACCCAATTTATGGGATGCCAACCTCTTTAGTTGAGACGGTCACTTTCTGGTGCTGCCCTTGATTGGTATAGCTCCCTTACCAATCATTCTATCTTTTCATTCACCCAACTAGCCCAACTTTTTCTTGACCACTTTTCTATCAATATCACCAAAAAGGTCTCCATCACAGACCTATACTCTATCAAATAATTCGATGATGAGTCAATCATGGACTTCGTTGCTTGTTGGAAAGGCTTAATCAACCAACTCTCCTTTTCTTTGCCTCAACCTAAGCTCATTGAGCTCTTCTCTCATGCATGTGCCAAACATATTTCATCTACTCTATGGGTCCAAACATTTTGCACATTTGACGAAGCTTTCACCATGGCCAAGAAGCTTAAACTCCATGCAGTCAAAGAAAACAAGGTCAAATTATGTAATAACAATGAAAAATCCAATGACCCTTCTTCATCCAAACCTTCTCCTTCCCACTCCAAGCCCAAAGGAGTGGCAAATGCTATGGTCGTTAGACTATTAACCTCTTCAATGACAATCAACCAATCTCAGCCTTCTACATTAGACTATATCAAAAGACAATTCCAACAACGGCATGTATAGCATCAATATACTCTAATAGGAGAATCATACGCTTTTATGCTAGATAAACTCGTTAAATAGGGAGTCCTCAATCTCCCTCAAATCTGACCACCTCAATTTGACCCTTTAAAAGCCATCCCTGCCTAGTATAGGGAAAATGACTTCTGTCATTATCACCGTACCAAAGGCCATGACATAAACAACTGAAAAACCTTCAAAAACATTGTCTAAGACATGTTAGAAAAGGGGGATCTTGTTTTGGATAACCCAAATGTGCCCCCTAATCAAAACATAGACATCTTCAGACAAACTTTTCCTAATCATCCCCCTAACCAAAATAACATCCAGACAATGACTGATGACTCCCAAGAGCGTGACATATGCACGGTCAACACGGTCTCTCCTTTCATCCCTAACCAATCTCTTCCATAGTCTGAAGAGGTTAGTCAACCTATTCATCCATCACAGGTGGAAGAGTCTTCTTCTCCTATTTGTCCACTACAGGTAGAAGAGCCTTCTTCTCCTATTTCACTACCATAGGTAGAAGAGTCTTCTTCTCCTATTAGTCCTTCATCCACCCCAATTTCACATGTGGGAGAGTCTACCTTGACCTCTCCCATATTGGAGGATGCTTTAATGACACCAATGCTAGCTGTCTCACCTTCATCTTCTTATTATCAATAAATGATCATACCTTTCTGGCTCATTGACCACATGCAGAAGCGATGACTATTCCTGAGCTCTTTCCAACTAAAGAGCCCAAATATCCAATCCCTTCTCCATCGAGAGAAGAAAATATGACCTCACCTAAACCCTTACAAGCAACCACCAAACCAAAACAAGCTAAATCTCTTGCTGTTCACCCCATACCGAACCTCACTCACCCATAAGTGAAGGTTGACTTAAACCTTGCCTCACACAATAGTGGCCCTCGCCCCAAACAAAAGAAGTCTACTAAACCACATCAGAGAATTCTTCTCCCCCCATCATCATTGCCCTCCATTTTGGGCCCCCACCCTTCCACCTTAATAGGAGTACTCCCTACTCCAACACCTATCAACAACAAATCACGTCCATTACTACCTTTACCTATCAAAAACATGCCTCCTCCAAAACATCCAACACCTCACAGAGGCAAATTGCCTCCATTACTCTCTCAACCTATCAAAAACATACCTCCTCCAAAACATCCAACCCCTTTTACCACCAAAGTACCATCTACGCGTGTGGCCACACCACCAAACAAAAAGGTGACACAAAACTCTCCCTCACCAGCTTCTAAATAGAAGTTGTCAACCTCTACTACAACAAAATGCGTGAACCCATTAGTAGGTTCCTATACTTTGTTGTTATGCCAATTGTTGTAGTCATCTAGCTTTAGTCTCCCACCTCTTAAACCATACCAACCTCTTAGACCAAAACCCACTTGGTTTGATGACACTAAAATCTGTGCGTATCATCGTACACCTGGACACGACACTGAGCATTGTTGCACTCTTAAAGCTTTCATTCATCATCACTTGACAAAGGACACCCTTTTCATTAAGGATCCTCTTGACCATTGTTTTAACAAACCATCGACATCATCCCCTACCTCTCAAATATCCTCATCAAAATCAGCATCCCATCATCAGACTATGGTCCCTCTACCACCTTGTCCCCCTTTATTTGACATTAACACCATCAATGTAGCCACCAGGTCACAAACTAGGAAGGATAAAGGAAAAGAAAAGGTTTCTATTCCCTGGACATATCCATCCATCAAGCCCTCTTCATCACCAAAACCCAAGATCTCAACCTTGGATGCATCTCCACCAACATCTTTGAAGCCAATCTATGACTCCATGGTGAAACAACTTCACCAAACCCTGTGAAGACATCTTTGTATGACCTCATTCAAAGCTCTCCACAACATCGACATGCCATGATCAAGGGCTTACAAGTGGTGGTGGTCCAAATTGAAGACCCCCAACCACTGGCTGCTTTGGTCAAATCATTACCCACCATTGCCTCTATCAACAATTCTAAGATTCCTATCTCTGACCTGGGAGATTAGGATCTCACCCTCTTAAACTAAGCCTCTGTGGAGCTTCACAAGATACATCCTTGTGTCGCACTCCCTATCAAAGAAGAACTTCATCATCTTCTCCATGTCCCTGTCACAAGGCAACTAAGGGAATTCAACTTTCTACCAATTATCATAACATCGACCAGACACCAACCAAGCTTCAACTAGACATTGACCAAGCATCAACCACACATCGACCAAACTTCTTAATCATCTTCAATCAACACGTGACCAATGTGGAAAGAAGTAAATGAGGTAAGTTTTCTCCTAATTGGCTCAAACCTTACATCATAATGCACAAGCATGGGTCAGGGACTTATTGTCTATCCTCTCTCAAAGGACAGCTAGAACCTGAGCCTCTTAATGCCTTACATCTGTGACCATTCTATTGTTAGTTAAGTACTTGTTCAATTGACATTTAACTTGAGCTCGTCCCTTGAGCAATCACTGTCATATTAATCCTTATTCCTCTTAACCCTATTCTCCTAAAACAAATCCTAAGTAACCCTTTTATAAAGTATGAATGCTTTTTCCTAATAAAAGGGAGCCCTTGAACTTCTATAGTCTTGTCCATGACTAAAAATTTTATCAAAAATAAATTGGGATGTCAAAATATCAAAAGGTCATAAACTCTAAATGTAGACTACTCCCTCGAAGGACAGCTGTGTTTTCATCATTATTGTAGCTAATAGACTGCTCCCTCGAAGGATAGCTATTTAAAGCCCTCAAAAAACATATAAACCAAAAATATAGACCATTCCCTCGAAGGATGGCTATGCCTCAAACCTTGCTACAAACAACACTCTTTTAGAAGCTTCCCACATCAATCAGCTTCACAAATGACCACAAAAACAAAACAACATCCCTCGTAGACTTCCCGCATTGATCAGTCTACCAAAAAAAAGAGTCATGGACTTGACTTTTAGTCGTTCTTAGGGTCTCCTATAAAAAGGGGCAAAGTTATCCCTACTAAAAAGGGTTACCCTATCCTCACATATCACATCACCTGCTCAAGGGATTTTGAGCTCATTTTAATGTCAAAGTGATTCGATTACTTCTCTAACACAACCAATGGTCAATGACATAATGCATGAATGGGGCTTCTGGTTCTAACAACCCCTACCTATGCTATCATTATGGTCCTTGTCAATGAAAGAGCAACGTGCCTTTCGCTTCTTCACACCTTTGGTCACATACAACCAAATCAACCAAACTAAACCAACAACATGACATCATGACATCATGACATCATACATCATCATAGCCCATTCACACTAGTTTCTATGGACAACAATACACATGGAAACTATCGACTAGACACAATTTATGTCAAGCATAAACCATTACTTGCTGAAGCATAAATAGACTCATTTCATTTTTAGCATATATCCATCACCAATATACACAATTGCTAGGGATGAAAAACCCTGACCAAATGTTACAGAATACACTATCACATAATATGGAAAAGGCTGTAACATCATCTTCCCCTCATAATTTCAATCATGTACCATCAGACACATGGGAAGTGCTAAACCATTATCATGACCAAACCTTTGACCCTTCATTTGAACTACATTGGTCTGAGGCCCTAACAATAGGGGCTATGTAGGCAGCACTCATATGACATGACATCTTTTGAGGTTAGCTCAGCCACATCCATTTGTTCATCTATTTGATGGACAAACCATTTTATCTTTAACCAACCAAACCTTTTTCTGACATAGTCCATTTCACATAGTTTCTATGGACACCAATACACATGGAAACTATCGACCGAACACAATTTATGTCAAGCATAAACCATTACTTGCTGAAGCATAAATAATCTCAATTCATTTTTAGCATACATCCATCACGACTATGGAAAATTGCTAGGGATGAAAGACAACATCACCAATGTTACAAAATACACCATCACATAATATGGAAAAAGTTGTAACATCATCATACCCTTCATTTGAACTACATTGGTCTAAGGCCCCAATAACAGGGGCTATGTAGGTAGCACCCAGATGACATGGGGTCCTCTAGGGTTAGCTCGACCACATCTATTTATTCATCTACCTGATGGACAAACCATTTTTCCCTTCAACCATGACTTAATTTAGTCAAAACCAATCTGTGACCAAACCAACCTCTCTACAATTTTGACCCTTCCTCCCTTTGGGGAGAACTACATTGGCTTGAGGCCCTTCAAACATGGGCTATGTAGGCAGCACTCAGTCTTTTGAGGTTAGCTCAGCCATTCTATCAACCATCCATTTCTTCATCCATTCATCTACCCATATCATCTTTAATCATGACTAATCAACTAGCCTTGACAATGTCAAAGTCACTTTTGACTCCTCATGGGGCACATTAGAGATCACATACATCTCCTTGACCACATCAAACTACCATTGAGATCACTTATATCTCAACCTGACTTGACTAATGACCTTGGAGATCACGACTATCTCCTCCGACCATGACCACTTCTGAGATAACTCTGTCTTGGTTTTGATTGCATGTATGCTACCTCACGAGTAGATAGTAAAATTGTCTATAGACCACATTTCGACCCTCACAAGTATTAGATCATGAGCAAGTTGATCCCCATTACTTGTGACATTTTCATGTTGTCTAGGAACACTTCCTGAGCTTGGGATACTTGGAACACAATGACCATTAGAGCTTCAGCTTAGATTGAATAACCTGATCAGCTACGACTAAAGGCTAGGGACTGGTTACTTCAATTTTGGCACTCCTCGATCCTTGACCTACGACAATTTGACCTACCTATCCCTTGAAGTGGTATGCACGCAATCATAACTATTGCAACGTTTGCACTCACTCTTCACCATTTTCATCCACTCTTTGTCAAATCAGCACTCGACATCAGGTTCCCTTCCCTCGACTCCCACTTTGAGGGGGAATACCTCATCCATACCTTAGGGCAATCACCTCTTATTTTTGTCTTGCAGTTCATCAGAACAACCAACAAGACAAAATCAACCTTATCCCACACCTAGGGCAACCAACTCCTATTTTTGTCTTATAGTTCATCAAGAACAACCAACAAGACAAAAAGGGGCAAATGTAAACATTGAAATCATGTCTACTCCTTGGTTGACTCCCTTTTGGTCCCTTTCGAACATCACCATGCCTAGCCTATGTTTTATTAATTTAAAATACCTATTTTAAATTAATAATTCTCCCTTTGCCACATCACCCATGACACCTCACTCCACCTTGTATACCTCTCCTTGGATGCCTTCATCACCCCATGCCAAATCTTAAATGCTTAGACCCCATTTCAACCCTTCCACTAGCCTCTCGTGCTCATTTAACCTGCCTTCAACCATTTTCCCACAACCAACTGACCCCAACAGATGGAAGAATGGACAAAAGGCTATTTTAAGCCCTTTTTCCTATTTCTTGGCTACCGACATCGATCATTAGTCGGCTGACATCGATAGCATCGCAAATGTTAGTTGCCTTAAATCTGCATTCTACACCCAAAATGCTGGTCCTTCAATCTTTGGTCCTTCAATCTTCCAAATCTTCTGTTAATCTTCTTCCCCCCAGCCCCTGCAAAGGCAAACCTAGTTACATATGGAATCCAACTTCTCTCTCTCTCTCTCTCTCTCTCTCCCCCAGACACACACCAAGCATCACAGGCTACAGGACCTCACATTACAAGAAGTCTTCTACATAAGCTGCATCAGCAACAAGTCTTCTACATTCCTTCTTCAGTAGGCAAGAGCTAAGTATGCTTCCTTTATTTCATTTCAGTAATCTAGAAATGCATTAACAATTAGCTCCTATTCAGTACTTCTTAACATCATCAACCAGTACTATCAACCAGACCACAACCCAACCTATTCTTCTTAGAGAGGCTAAAAAGCCTTCTCTCATCCTTATCTCTCTATCACCCCTGTCCTCTATTAGACCATACTCTCTATCCTACAAAACCCTGCCAGGCCATTAAACAGACCCATACTCCTTCCAGACTCCTCTGTCGACCATACACCTATCCAAAACCCATCCAAGACCTGTCCTAGGCCATTGCCCTGACCAACATCAGTCATTGCCCCAATCAATATCAGTAGCCTAACTGACATCGACAACTTGACTGACTGATGCTGGCAGCATAACTAACATTGGTGACTATGGAAGACTGATAGCAGCATTCAAGTACACATTACCTTTGTTTCTTTTGTTTAGTCTTTCACTATTTCTCCTTCTAGCAACATTCTTTATCAACTAGTGGATTGTCATCCCTTAAGGAAGTTTTTGCACTTCTGGGACCGAGCTTTTGCTTGGCAATCCACCATTTATCTATCTAGCACTTTTTTTGTCTAAGTCTATCTTATCTATAGGTGTCATCCTCCACAGCCAAAGAGGAGCTCCTTCAATCGTCTGGATATGGTGCGCTAACTTCATCTGGATATCATCTAACCCTAGACCATCATCTCTAAGTTTCTTACTATCTTCTGAATGTAGAAAGCAAAAAATGGTTGGAAACAGATCGATCCTATTTTTCTTTGTGTAGAACATCTTTAACCATATGTAACTCAATCGATTGGCTTGACTCAATATACTACTTTACATATAAGTTTTCAAACATAGTCAACCCATTCAGCTCTATTATCATGTTGGAAATATTAATCTAGATGACATAGTATAAAATAATAATTTTACGACTTCCAAAATCATTATGTTCATTCTCACCATCTTATTCAATTCTTTTCTTCATTACAGTCTTATTTTTCATAGTTTTAAGTCTATAATATTATAAATCTACAACAAACTAGGTTGACTAAATTGACATATTTTTTTTACCTTGCTTTCCTTCCTAAGAGACTTAATTGACTCATTCAACTATTTTTTTTGGCTCTTACTTCAAAAGACAAAATTAACCTAGTCGATTTTGTTTTAAATTGTTTGTATCTGGGTCATCTTAACCGATCTTGTATTCTTCAATAAATGGAATTAACTCATCTTGTTAGTAATTAATTCTCTTTTCATTTTGTTTCTTTATTTCTTAGAGTATCATATATAGACAAAATGGGAATTTTTATATTTATCAATCTAGTCACATTATTTTTCTTTTATTCACACTTCCAAATCACATAATATCATAAAACATTAAACAAATTCTACCCAAGGTCTACCTACTTGGATTTCATCACCAAGGGGGAAACTAAATCCATTTTATGGTTGAGTAAAAATATGTGCTTGATGGTATGTATTGGAAAAGTACCAACACCCTTATCATTATGGGAATATAAACTGAGGGGGTAGGCCCCAATACTAATCCATTACCATCAACAATACAAATCCATTTTAGCTTTCTCTACCTGAAACCATCCTTAGATTTCATTTTAAATTCTTTTTTTAGCTAATTCTCTCTCTCTCTCTCTCTCTCTCTCTCTCTCTCTCTCTCTCTCTCTCTCTCTCTCTCTCTCTCTCTCTCTCTCTCTCTCTCTCTCTCTCTCTCTCTCTCTCTCTCTCTCTCTCACACACACACACACACACACACACACACACACACACACACACACACACACACATTTATTTTTAAAAGTTGTAATTTAAAATATTTAGGAACTCCCACATAGATTAGTATTTTTATTTTATTTCTTTTTCTCTAATAATTTTATGATTTATTATAAAATTTGAATTAGCGAGCATTGGTATAATGTTTTTACTATGTGCCATAACTGGATCTACTAGTTTGACCAAGTTTATTGTGTTTTTATTTCAAATATTATATAAAATAACACTAGATTGTCTAGAATCATAACTATTAGAACCTATCTTTTCCTTCAAAACATAGTTGATCTACTTGACTATGTCTCATATAGTCTATATTTTCCCAAAGTACGTAGTCTCTCTATTTGACCTAGTCTTTTACAAGATTCTTGTTATTTTTGCATTCAAAAAATAGTATACCTATATAACTATGTGTCTTTTATAATCTATTAGTTTCACCATCTACATTACATGGTTGACCAATTCAATTGTGTCTTTTGTGCATATCCTATCTACTATCCTGTAAGATAATGTTGAGTGGTTCGACCTAGTATCCTACTAATTGATATTCATTTTTAATAAGTTTTTAGTTTCCCTCCATTGTGAATTTATTTTTTGATAATAAAACACAATTGAATCAAAAAACGTGATGAGTTTTACCAATCCTAATAGGGTTCTTAAGACACATCTTGTGGTACCCACGATGGATCAAAGCAATGTCTATGTGACCACCCACATTACCAACTATGTAACTCCTCCCAATTATTCCTCAACATTTAACCCCTTATTTTCATTAGAATATGGACATGACCTTGAATACATAACTAAAATTCTATTTCTCACCAATGAAAACCCTCAACATAGAGGAAATGGTCTTATGACCATTTATAATCCCATGATGGGACCTCATATAGGAGAACCCCATTCACCTTCCCCTATATTTTCCTAAGGATTTGGGGTAAGACCTTTATTTTCATCCCAACATTTCCCATATATAATGTCTCATTCACACATCATGACATCATCTTCTATTTATTTTTTTACCTCCATACCAAGTATTTATACAAACATGCTAGGTTCAAATTCTAGTGGGGCTCTTTAAAATACTCACATCCTTAACCATGATACTAATGATTTTTTGGATACTAATGATTATTTTAATACCAATGCTTCTTTTTGTACCAATACTACTCATGCCACTAGTATGATGCATGATGTTACCTTATCCCACACTCACACTACATCTCAAGATATTAATACCTCGCATAACACTAATACATCACATGCTACATCCACTAGCCAAAATGTTTCTCAAACCAATCAAATTTTATTAAAAATGTTTACCTAAATGCATCCTTTTTAAACTAATAATGCAAATCATATGATGTAAATGCAAAATCACCTCATACATATCCAAAACTAGCCTCACCATGTTCTATGGGGAGTGAAAAATCCTAGTGCTACCCCACTCCCATTAGGTATTCACATGGTAACCTCATACCACAACTTCCACTTATAAAAAAATATAAAATATTTAAAAAATTAACGTCTAGTACCTAAAATTACCAAAATTGACATAGGAGGTATCACTCCCACCATCACTTACAATAGATATATAGATCTTACCTTGCATCTAAAATCATTTGGAAACATTTAAAAATATTAGGTTAAGTTTAATATGATAAAACTAAAATCTTAGATAAAATATTTTAATGAGATTATTTGTATTGGTAAAATTAATTGAAAACCCACTCTATTACTAGCCCAGGAGATTTGGTCAACTCACTAGTCCAAGAATTTCAAACTAGTGATCTTCCCAAAAATAAATTAGCTCATTTTATAAATTGTAAATAAATCTAAACCATTATGGCACAAGTCTTCATAAAATGATGGAAAAAAATATGTAACGAATATGAACATAATATGGTATATGATAACCTCTTCCACTTATTTATTAATACTCTCCACCCCAAATTATAATTCATGTTAGGACCCTTTCTCCAAAACATATGTAAAAAATATCTTGCCTAAGATAAATGACAAGACTTCATCATGAATTAATTTGAACCACCTCAACCTACAAATGGAAATTATATGATTATCAAAAATAATAATTGTCATACAACCAATCATGGTGTTACCTAAACTTATGACAGCATACACACTATCCAAGTTATTGATCCAAACAAGACCATGGAGAATATTGCTCCCCATAATAATAATTCTAATCATACTCCCACATTTTCTCAACATAATCATACTAATGTCCACAAACCATTGTCCCCAGTAGAAATTCACAAACATCTTCCAATCCCTCAACCATGATATTTTGATTGCATTATATTATGAATTCATGATATGATACAAATATATTTTGTTGGTTTCACATAAGTTGGGTCCATTATCATGATACTTGTAGATAATTAAGAAATATTACTATGTATTTTCTCCTTGGTCCTAACTTTTACCATGAAACCATTATACAAAAACATCAACAAACTTATGACATAACACTTAAAGGTCATAAAACTCAAAATATAAATAAATATTTAAACCAAGATAATGATCAATTAGATATTTATAAGGATCCCCATCCAAACCACCAAGACAACACTAAAAAACCTACCACTACAAATAACACCATTTCAATTCTTATATACTTTAACACCAATGATGAAAATGTGGTTAATATGACTAATATGAGAAGAGTAGTTGCTTATATTGATTCAAACCCAACACCTACACATCACATCTCTATAACATTTTGCATCATTCAAGATAATTCCCCATCCCATGTCATTGAATTAGGGTATGAATAACCAATACCCATACAAGTAACAATTTCAACAACACAAATTGACCATAACTCTCATACCATCGATATAACTTTTATTCCCTCTCCAATTCCTATACCTCATGAAAACGTACCTCAACAAAACATCACATCATCTAATGTCACATAACCCACTTACAACCAACCTATAACAAACATACCTTATCAACATAATTTTCATTACACATCTAACCCCCATTCCTAGGAACTCTTGGAACACTATTCACCTATATCTAAAAATCCTCTCATAGGTTATGATGAATGAGATCCTATTACAAAACTTTCCCATATTCCATCTCAAATTACCTTCTTAGAGATAATGAGAACTTCTCCCTACCATCATAACTTCCTAATGAAATTATTATTCAAAATTAACAGCCCTTATCATCCTCCTATAGGGAAAGAGGCTACCTTATCAGATATGAAGATAACATACTTCAACAATGTGAAGATATGTCTATCCATGTTAACGAAACAATGGACACTTCCTTCTCACTTAAATTCCCTATGTCTTTTATGATTCTTGATGAGATATTGCTTCATGTAGATGATCCTACTTTATTCAATAACATCCAAACAGGTGATATCCAAATTAAGCATGATTTTATTGACAAAGGTTCATGAAATTGTGTTACCTCCCTTGCCTTTATTAAAATACTTAGATACTCTGAATGTAACCTTATATCCACATGCAATACCTTTCAAGGCTATGAAGAAAGACATATTCCTCCTCTAAGTTATTTTTGGCTTCCCATTACCATCCACATGAAAGTCATGATATGTAACTTTACACTTTCTTATAATAGATTATTTTGTCAAATTTAGACTCATCATATGAGAGCAATTGCTTCATCAGCATGGAAATGTGTCAAATTTCCTCACAATGGTACTATCTACAAGATTCAAGGGGACATAAATCCTTATAATTCCAAACATTTCCAAGAATATGGTGTATTAAAAATATCCACCCTTGAACCCTTACCTATTGTCCCATTTTGATAATACCAACACTTTAAATATCTAGTTAACTCTAATAGAGATTATAATGATCATCCTAAATTAATTAAGAATATTCCACTTAACCTCTTAGACTATAATGATGATGAGCCAAATGAGATAATCCTAAATATCAAAACTTTTAATCTTACCCTCACATCATCACTCAAATTCCTCATTCTCTTCAACCTCGATCCTATCACCAATCTTCTGATGACATACCAGTTAGTTTAACTAAAACTAGACATTCCATTCACCATGCTTTCTCAATCAATAAAATAGTTCCTAAATTTACTATCAACTTATCTACACTCAATTATAATGATTATTATTATTTAGATGACCCATTTTTAGTTGGATTCATCCAAGCTAGAAATGTTGAAGTTCTTAGGTTTCATTCTTCTTTACTTTAGTCTTTTCATTCTTATTTTATGATTCATTCTTGTATAGTACATAGTATTATTTTCTACACTACTATTCATAGTTTAAAGATGGATCACTCATGTCTTACACCTCCATTCAAAATAGAGCCACTCATGAGTATGCTTATGTATCATGCCATGATATGACCTTATCATTTTTCTAGATATCATGACCTTTCTAGCATGATTCTTCCATTAATGTTAATTGTAGACATCTAAAATTGGCCACCAATGGATTTTTACCTAAATTTAGACTAATTCTTACCAATCATTAAACATCTAGCCTAAGAATTTCTATAAGTCTCAAATTTAGCTTCATAACCATGAAAAGAAATCAATTTGACCCAATAAATTTAAATCATGTAAATGAATACATTAAATTAATTAAGTACTTGAAAAATGTGCAAAAACTTAAAAAAGATTAATTAAAATAAAATACTAATTGAATTAATCCATGAGAAATTAGAATAAATTATTAAAAATTAAAATTAAAATATTAATAAATTTCCTAAAAAGCATCTTAAAAGCTAATCATTGTCTTTTTGTGTGTTGTCCAAATACAAAATATTTCAAAATATCTATTCATGTTAATCATGAAATTTTGGACACCTCTTAACCGTACCAGGGTTAGCTCAGCAAACCAAGGATAAGATTTAAATCATCCAAGTCATTTTAAAGCCTATAAAAGCAAGCCTATATCTTTTCATTTGGAGAGATTGGATAGAGTAAAGTTATTATGTAGGAATTTGAACATGAATGCAAACATAGTATTATAATGACAAAATTCTAAGCCAAGCTAAGCCAAGCCAAAGCCAACCATGGTATGAAGAGGAGATGTAGATAGTCAAACCCCATTGATGAAGACCTGTTAAGCACAATCTAAGGAAGGTAAGGAAAGTTGTCATTTCTTTATATTTTGTGTTTTTAATTGATTTGTTCACTAAGTTCCCCCCATAATCTAGGCCTAGAGATGTTAGTTTGCTAGTGTGTTGATTTTATTATTTTTGAAACTAACACTATAATAACATTATCTCTTGAGTTAAACTCATAGATCATATATTGCACTCCCAGTGGGATCCTTCATGAGTACACAACCCACAAATCATTTTGTTCTTAGTTGTTAATTATGTTTTTATTTTTTCTTTGTTAGAGTAAAAATGAACCATAAATAATTAATAACTTTTTATATAATAAATATTTTTTTCTAAATTTTTTAAGAGTATAAATAAATGTTTCATTGATATTCTCTAAAAATTTCAAAACAAAACTCTCTATATTTTAGAATTTATGATTATTTTAGTAACTAACACTTTTATTTTTTATTTTTTTGTTAAAAAATGTCTGGTATAGATCTTATAGCATTTTTTATATATAGATGAACATTAGAGTTATTAAAAACCTCCAAAATTTTTGTGACAAACTGATATATATTTTAAAAGTTATGATCAAAATGCCGACTACAGCTTTTTATATTTTATATATTTGATTTAATTTTTTTATTATTATTAGCCTTCTAACATGTTGTTTGCATGTTTTCATAAGTTTTATATTAAATTTTGTGTTTGATTGAGATAACAAGTATGTTTTAGCATAACATTTTTTCCTTTAGGCTCACAGGTGAAACACAAACCCCAAGAGTAAGAAATCCAAAGTTCCTTATCTCATTTGCAAATATGCTTCAAAGCTAAACAAGAATCTCTAATTTTTCTTACTGGACTTGCATGGCAGAGTGTTTTTTCTTAGCATAAATAAGTATTTTAAACTTTAATTTCGAATTTAAAAATAACTATTAACCTTACCTTTGGTGTGTAAAATGAAAATTGAATGTTTATATTTAATGTTTTGTGATTGTTTTTCAAACATTTTTGCAAATTAAGGCCAAGGTGACAAATAACATCACTAAACACTTCAATTCTATGATTAAAACCAAACTCAATTCAAAATTTTATTTTATAAAAGTCATTTATGATTTTTTTTTGCTAAATTATTTGAGCAAAAAGGAATTTATGTGTGTATGCTCTCCCCCATCCCCTATAGGGAACTTGGGTGATCAAAAGTGTCATTTTCATTTCAAATTGTGCCTAGTCCAAGGCATAGAAAGAAATTTGAATAGGATTTCCCCAAAACTCATATATAATTGGGTGATATTAAATTAATTCTAGAGTCTTTATACTTGTCTTTCATTTTCATGCATCTTTTCTTGTGAAGGGTATGTCATTAACTCTTATAAGTTCTTTAGGGAAGCATTAACTTGGGGCTTCATCTCTCGGTAGTGGTTCAACCTTTCTCCTTAGGGGGCATATAAATTGGGATCACCCCATTGAGATGGTGTTTTGAGTGGTTAAACCATCTCTATTAGCGATTAGTTAATCCTAGGATGTATGATTGATATGAACATCACACTACACTAAGAAAGTGATGGATGCAGTGGTTGTAAAAAGAACAAGACATTTTCAAAATAAGTTAAATGACATGGACTCAATTGACATTATTACTATCTTATGTGCATATGTGAAAGTTTGTACACATGGGATCAATCTAGATGGTTAAAAACTTATAGATTATAGTCAATCCCACTTTACCACACCTTGATAGGATTTAAGATGATATACTTAGTTGTATTTTTATCATTTATTATTGTATTGTCTGGTATGTTTGAACTAAATTTTTTTGTTTAAACCATGTTGTGAATGATTCTTGTGTCCAACATCACTCTATTTTTTAAGGAGGTGTTATTCCATTTGTTTGACACCTTGATTTAACTTAACAAAATTTTATTTCAAAATATTGAGTATGGCACTTGATTGAGATGGGTAATGTTATGCTGCCCAAATAATTTCAATTCTTGTGACTTAAAATTCATTAAAACATAAACATTATCACATATTTTGGTAGTTTTAATGCCATTACACTCCCCAAATTATTTCAAAATAGTTCTCTTGTCTTATGTCCAAATAAACCTTGTTAAAATAATCAATTGAGCCTTGTTGGATCTTTGTTTAGCATGATCATGCTATCCATTCTTGTCTAGCTTGTTTGGTCATTAAAATCCTAGTATTCTAATGTTGATATTTCAATTAAATTTTACAAGTTTGGATCCAAATATTGATTGATTTTTGTTTAGGCTTCACCTAGTAAGTGTTGATACACATATCTTTCTCTTTTGGGTTGTGTTACTTAGGTGAATTGATTACCCAAATTTGAAAACTATTATTTATTTGTTCATAAAGCCTATCCTCATAATTATTTGTACCTTTATTTTGGAGAACATAACCTTTCTCTAGGTTCCTTTTACCTTGTGCCTTATACCATCTGATCATGCTTATGTTTGATTCCATGTATTGGGTTTATGTCAAAGTGTTTAAAGCTTGTTAGATTAAAATCTCATCATCATTTTTGTTTAAAGTCTACATTTTGATGCCATATTCAGCCAAAAGTCCTAGCATATCATGTTTGAGCCTAGATTTTGACTCCATGTTTGGACAAAAAGACCTAACAACATTTTCCTTTCCTAGTTTAGACCTAATTAGAACACTTTGGACATAAAGTTTGACATGTCAATTTTTATTTAGATGCTTGACCTTTTTTGTGTATGACATTTAATGGTAGACTATTTCATACCAAGTTTTATCATAAACCATTTTGGAGAAATAGCTCCATTTTTATACCATTATTTGGAGATACAACTCCACCCCTTTTTGACCACATTAGACCAAGTTTGAACCTTTTGTCCTTTGGACATTAATTTTTAGAGTTTATAGAACTCTAAGACATATTTATTTTGGATATTTATTCATTGATGTGGATATGTCTAGCTACACTTATGGTGGAGTCATGTATAATCCAAGTTATGATATAATGACCACACAAATTTACTATAATCATCACCTCTTTGAGGAACAAAATCAAGAACCCAATTATGATCCAAATCAAGTTACCAACTAGGATGATATGGTTTATGAGAAGGACCTGGATGATTTGGCTTATGTTAAAAATGAAGCTTCATGATACCTAATCATTTATATTCTAGGTCCTTATCTTCTAGCTTTTGCAAGTAATTAGACTCCGTAACATCCTAGACTTATCATATTAGAACCTAGTCCTTTAGCTTATGCAAGAAACCAAGATACATAATGCCTAACCATTTCTATACCAAGACCTCATCCTTTGGCTTGTATGAGAAATAAATCTCCACTAAATGCCCTAGTCTTTTCATACCATGACCTATTCCTTTGGCTTGTACAAGTAACCAATCTCCACAACACCCCATCCATATCATTTCAGGACTTTGTCCTTTGGCTCACTATAGTAACCAAGATTTGTAACTCCCTATCACTACCATTTAAGGACTTCATCTTATGGTTTGTGTGAGAAATCACACTTCACAATGCCCTTTTATTATCCAATTTATCCAAACACAACCTCAACCAATCCGATTACAACCCTAATTAATCTAATCACAACCTCAACCAGTCCAATCAAGACCTCAAATAATCTAATTTATGCCCTAATGGAACCAATAAATATCTCAACTAAACTAATCATTTGAGGACCAAGATTTATTCAAAACTGATATTTTATAATTGATTTTAAACCAAGGCCAAAAAAGATATCTAATATGCAATGATTTTATTGAGCCAACCATTTGTGATAAGTCAACCTATGATAAATCACCTTTCAATCATATACCTATTGTCGAGAAGTCTCACTCTAATGAGCCAGTCTTTGTTGAGTCAATGCTTAATGATTATAACCATCTTTGGGTGAATATTTACCTTAATCATATTCTTATTTTTCAAGATTCTCCCTTTGACAATCTAGTCTCTAAGGAGTTGTTTCTTGACCTTTTTCCCATTGTTGAGGAATATTACATTGATAAACTAGTCTTTTGGAGCCCATTATGACATCATAGACCATTATTTATCCAAAACAAAACATTCAACAAGACATTATTGCAATATAATCTACATTAAATGAATAATCACAATTGAAGTTAGGTTTTATTCTTGAACTGACATCAGACTTATCATCAAAATTGGAATCAATGTTAGTCTCAACATTGGAATCAAAGTCCATTGAGTTAGAATCATATTCAAAATCATAATATATTCATAACTATTATAATATTGGTTATGTATTCCTTGTAGATCAATTTTAATATATTTGTGATGCTTCTACTATTTTTTAGGATGAGTACTTTAGCATCAACACAAGTTTTCCTAGTATCTTCTACAAGGATTATGTTGCCTCTCCCCATTCTATTACCATTCCACATGCCATTACTATCAACCAACATAACCATTATATTGATCTTCCATCTCCCAAAAGTGTTGATTTGGATTGAAAAAATAACACCTTGTTGAACTACATCCATGGTGACATATCCATTGAATAATTATAGTAAAGAGGATAAGACTAAAATCATGCAAAAAAGAACACTCTCTTAGTGAAATGTTTTTAGAGGAGCTAGGTGATAATCAAATTTCAAACTCATCATCTTCTAGTGAATTTTTTTAAAAGGCACTAGAAGACAATCAAAGTCAAAATTCAATGTTCCTTAGTGAAACATTCTTAGAGGCACTATGGGACAATCAAGACAACTTCACTGGTAGAAACCTCTTCAAGGTGTCATTAGCTGAGCACAAAATTCCTTCACTACTTGATGAAAACATTATCAAATATCAAATCAAGTTAGATTCCAATATACATCTTAATTATATGGTAGATACTATTAGGCCCAAATAATAGAAGAATCTAGTGGTCCTATCAAGAGCATATTTAGAAGTCTTCATGCCTAACACATCCAAATTTATGTCAAATTTGAAATTAACAACATTGTGTTTTCCTAAAAACCCTGATCTTCATTTGATTCCCAACTATTATACATTCTACTATCAACCATAATTTCATTTCCCAATCAAACCTATCAACCAAAATTTATCCCCGTTTACCATCCTTAGCCATACTTTCCTTTATAAAGGCTACAAAGATACCTTATCTTGGAATTTGAAGGAAATAGAATCAATGACTAACAAATATCAAAATAACATTCTTGGAATCCAAATTTGTAGCTAATTCTTAATAGAGTAGGTCTTTATAAGAGGTGAGGGATAGTAATTAAAATGATTACCTATTTTGGTTGTGTAATTTTATAAATAAGAGGTGCATCTCCACATCAACAGGAAAAATATAATCATTTACCATATCTAGGTCAAACAAGTCAAAAACTAGCCACCATCATCAACCAAAAACATGTACCATACCATTTTCATTTACCATTCCTTTTATTATTTTTGCATACCCAGTCAATCACCTATCACCTGGGGTAGCCCTCCCCCCATTTTATCAAATCATCCTATCAGTCTATCATACTATCAATTTTACTATCACTTATCCATCTTATCAATCTATTCTATCGACCTAACATGTTTTGATCACATCCTATCCTAGCGTGTTTAACCTTGGTTCATCCATTATTTTCAAATTTTTAGCACAAAGAATCATATCAGTTTTATTAGTTATTTCAAGTATTATAGATAAAAGTAGTATTTAGGAGCATTAAGATAGAAGTTTTTTATTTTTATCCTTCATTTCTTATTCCCTTATTATCATGTTTATTTATGTGAACTTGATTATATGCACCTACATAGGCCAATAAGTGTTTCACCATTATTTCTAATAACTATAACCACTTATGGGAAAATTAGTGTCATTGATCTAATCACTTGTATCCTATTTTATAACCACATATGGGAAAACTAAGGGTGAAATTTATTTATTGCGCCTTGACATACCAAATATCTATTCCTATGTCGTATTATGCCATCATACCAACTGTGTCTATTTTATTTGAACTGGATGTTATACTAGTCATATTCCTCCACTATAAGGTGGAACTACTATGATATGAGTCCATTTTGGGACTATGTAGGTCATACTTGATTCAAATTAAGGTCATCTCAGTCCCTATTTACCATTAGGCTCTCATCATTTTGTAAGCATCTATTCAAGTTAGCCACGCTCTCATCACTTTGTAAGCTTGGACCATTTCATATCTCATAATTCTTGATCGATTTGGGATGCTTATGTAATTCCTAAAACATTCAAAAATTTCAAAATCCAAAAACATTTATCCTATTTAAGCCTAATTAATTATCCTTAATCCACCCTACTAGGGTAAATCCATTATAGTTTTATTCCTATTACTTTTGTTTTCAGGCTGTATGTTTATTTGTTTTCTATTTTTTTTTGTTTGTTAGTTTTTTATTTGTTAGTTTATTTTATTTATTGCCTATTTTTTTCTCTCAATAGTGTTACCTCGAATCAATTTATATTGATTAATTCAGTGATTTTTTGTGCATTATTCTTGATTCCATCCATATTCATACATCAACTTCATCATCATGGTTTTTATCATTGGTGCATTTTTATCAATTGTTTATTAAATCAAGAGTCATTCCTTATGCATATTTTGGCCAAGTCTTCATTGTGTTCTATCATGATGCCTACTTTCATGTGTTATAATAAAAATCAGCTTAGGAAGTCATAGAAGTAATGGAGACATAGAAGTTTCTCCTTTGTACCTTGGTAAATCCTTTCACCCATCTTGATCAAATCAACCCATTAACCATTATATTTGTATTAATGCTAATAAGGAAATTCATATCTACATTCATAGTTATAACTAAATCATTTCCAATTATCAATATTATTCTTCTATTAATCTCTTTCATCACATTGCATCTTTGTATGCTTGGTTGTTTATGGATTTTTTACTCATTATACCATCATACCTATGTTTGTTTCCATTCATATTTAATTTGTGTAATAGGTTCTATCCTTGAGTCATGTTTGATAATCCACCCTACTGGGGCACAACCATATCAAACATCATTTTTATCTAATCTAGGTCATCTTAATGATTATAACCACATATGGGAAAATAATTATTTTGAATTTTATTCTTGATAATAAACACATTTAGTCAAATTAGTACCTTTTTAAATCAATGCATGTAACTATTTTATCATTTAGATTAATCTCACCCATGGGTTAACTCAGCCTTTCTTCTTTCTTCTTTTCGAGGGACCATCCATCAACAAATATGATGGCCATTCCCTTAAGCGAGCATCATCCTAGGCTTCCCAAACATTATTGGGAGATTTTTATTTATCCATAATATTCTTTTTGGCATACAAGCCTTTTCTCATTCTTTGAGAAGACATTATTGTGCCTATGGTTTACATCTTCCCGAATAAGGGAAATTGTAGATATCTAACATTGGCCAGAAATGGATTCATACCTAACTTTAGAACAATTCATATCAACCATTAAACATCTACCCTAAAAAAATTTATAAGTCTAAAATTTTGCTTCCTAACCATGCAAATAAATAAATTTATTGGCTTGACTCCAGTTGGGAGCCAAAGACTAGGTGAGGACCCCATCTGTGAGGAGGATATACTATAAGGAAGAGAAGGAAAGACAAATGGTTAATCTCAGATCTTTAGGTAGCACCTAAATAAAAATCCTAGAGCATCCTAAAACAACACACTCTTTAGTAAGTGTCTAATTTGATCTAACCACTACTAGATTGGAAAGAATAACAATAAAGAAAGCTATGATGGGTGGAGAAGAATTCACTTTTCAGAGGGTAGATCCATTTATTGGATTGACTCCAGTTGGGAGCCAAAGACTAGGTGAGGACCCCATCCATGAGGAGGATATACTTGGGTTAGCTAGATCCCAATAATCAAAATTAAAAAATGTCATCAAAGGCCTATAATAATGAATAAAGAACTTAAAAAAGGAGAAGGATGATTTGGAGAAGCAGGTAGTTTTATCATTTCCTAATGTAATGATTGAAAAGTTTGAAGGATCATTTAAGGACATGTTTGAATTTATAAAGTAAATAAAGCTAAGATAGAGTGAACCAAGCCAACAAGATGTAGTATCCAAGGGCTTAATCACCTAATGGCAGAGTTCCAAGGATAAGATGAAAGAGCTAATTAAAATCTTGATAGGAGATAAAATCCTTGGTTTCAAGACTATCAATCTTGCTCATCTCAACAACATCTTGGGGTTGATTTTAGATAAAATTAGTAGTTTTAACACATGGTCCAAGTGGTTATAGAGACTCCTAAAAGATGATAAAAATTTGCTTGATATAATTGAATGATTCTTGGGGACTATGATTATTGGACCTAAAAAACTCAACTCCATGGGAATCATAGCCGATGATTAGTTCAAACATAGGACCACTTTCACCATGAAGGAGGTAATGATTAAAATATAAGGTATTTATAGAGTTGAAAATATAAGGATCATGGATATGATACTAATTTCATAAATAAATTTAGCTGAGGCAAGAAGCATTAAGGAGTCTTTAGAGAGAAATGATAGGGACATAGACAATTTGGTAGAACAAGAAGATGAGCTCCTCCTTGAGCCAACTATCAATTTGAAATTTCTTGATGAAAAAAATTAAAGGGTAATGAGTATTATACTTAAATATAACTAAGGATCCTCATCATTATAGGGTCCACCAAGTATTTAAGAATATTCTATTTTATGGGAACATTGTAACTTTTGGAAGTGGAATATTCTTTTATAAAAGTAGGTGCTATTTGTATGCACATTGCCTAAGGGTTAGCATTATTATAAATTTTAGTTTAATTTCATAAAAAAATTAAAAAGGATAGTTATCCTTTAAATTTTTTACACTTTTAAGTTGATACAAATGACCAACATGCTTCCTTGAAATCTATAAAAGGAGCATTGTGATTTGTAAAGAAGGGGGAGTTTTTGAGCTACAAAAACTAGTGTAAACTTTTAAGCAATTAATAAAAGTGGATAATTATGAGAATATTATAAAAAACCAATAAACACCATTTTATACAGCCAATCAACACCATTTTATATTAGCTTTCATAGCACACATTCACATACGTAAAAAACACTAAGAAACTTGCATTCACAAAAACTAGGAAACCAAAAGAAAGTTTACACAAAAAATTGTTTGCTTATTTTTATAGTAAAGAAAGTAATTATAATTTATAAATAATAATTTTATATTTTCATTAATCTATTCAAATATCATTTATTTACTTACAAAACAATCAAAATACCAAATAACTAGCATACTAGCTTGTATAAATAGACTAGATCTGGAAAACTTAGAGATTGTATTTGCACAGATAAAATCTGAATTTGAGATCTAGTTTCAAATTTTTATAGTCAAGATTAAAAGTGTAATTATGTTTTAATTTTAATTTAATTAAAAATAAAAATAAATAAATAAATCCATTATAGTGCATGTACGTGAAATTTCACATTCTCAAAAATAAAGGAAAAGTTAAAAATCAGTAGCTCCATTGTTAGTTGAATTTTTAGTATTAAATTGTATTGAATTTATAGAATATCAAGAAAATAATTAAAAATAAAATTATATTTCATTTCTTTTATTTTTAAGCACTTTTATTTTAGTAAGTAGTGTAGTTTTTTCAAATTTTAAAGCCTTCTTGAAAACTCAAAACAAGTACAACTCAAAAATCTTATCAAAACAAAAACAAGTCTAAAATTGATTTCAACATTTCAAAATATAAATTAAATATTCATAAACACACTTAAAAATCCTAACAAGGTTACCTCACTCTTGGGTGATTCTTCTTAAACAAGGTAATCTACATAAAGAAGGATATTTCCCTAGAGTACATGTTCTCGTGCCAACAAACAACATGCAGTGTGACATTAACTCAAAACTTAGAATATAAAATTTCCATGATGATCCCATACAAAATCTTATCTTTGAAAATATTAAAATTATTTACAAGTAAAAATACCCAAAAGAATCTTCAATAGTGAGACCCATTTGCATCATAGCACGCTAAGCCTACAACCTCCATATATCTATATCTGAGCCTCCCTCTTTCTATTAATTATCCTTGAGTCTATCCTCATAATATATCATTTTATTTATGGATGGAATTGACTATTAATATCCATCCCAATAGATTCAACCAAATCCCAAGGTTTTTTAATCGACAACCTTTTCAATTTTTGTAAGCCTAGTATTCACCAAGAACTTTGATACCTTATCTTTATCCATTCTGAGGGTTATTATAGATCCATATCTTCCTAGTTCAATGGTTCAAATTATTAGTATCATTTAGGTGAGATTTTTTGGTATCACCATGAGCTCCCTCTTCCATCTATCACTTAAGACCTTGCTCTTATACCTCAACCTAACCAACTGGCTATTCCATCCATTCCCATTCAAATCTCTCATTTTCATCATCCTAACCAATTTAATAATTATACCACTCATCCCATTATATTTATAGTGGTTTTCTTTTTTGAACCTTGAGAAGTTGTATACATAAAGTATAAGTGTATTCATTATACTAGTAGTACTGAATATAACTTTATCATTATACTAGTATTAAAGCTACTAAAATACTAAATACATTTCATTGTCTCAGACATTAAATCTATAGAGATACTAAATATATAATAAAAAAATAAATTACATATATTAAATACCTGACAACAAGCACCTATATAAATGACATTGTAAAATGGGGTCAATGCTTCCACCACTAATGCCATAGTTCACCTAAGTTCAATCAATAAAATAATGAATTTCAGCCTTAAAAAGGAAAAAATGAGAGAAAATAATGGAAAGAGAAAAAGATAAACTTAACCCTAATTTTAAAGCAAGCAAGAATTTTTAATTCTATATAGTTTAAAATTTTATAGAAGTGAAAGTATCAACATAGAACTTTGGAAATGATGGTGATGATTTAGAAATAACAAGCTCTTGCATCATAAGTGGATTTTTGTCCACATTTTTAAAGATGTAACATAATCAAATTGTCTTTAAATAGGGATTAATGAGATACTAAATATATTTCATTATCACAACCATTAAAGCTACTAAGATACTAAATATATAGTAAAATAATACATTACATAGATTAAATACCTAAAAAGAAGCACTTGCAGAAATGATAGTGAAACTTGGGGTCAATGATTCCACCACTAACACCATAGTTCACCTAAGTTCACTCAATAAAATAATGTTTTTGAACATTCAAAAGGGAGAGAAAAAATCTGAGATAAAATAAAGGAAAGAGAAAAGGATAAACATAACCCTAATTTTGAAGTTCATGGGAATTTTTAATTTTATAATAATTTAAAATTTTATAGAAGTAAAATTATCAGCATGGAACTTTGGAAATGATGGTAATGATTTGGAAATAATATTCTCTTACATAATAAATGAAATTTCATCCACATTTTTTGAAGATGTGACATAAGCAAAATATCTAATAGGGATTTGACTCCTTAATTTTTAGCTCCCTCAAATACCTTACATATATATTTAATTCACCAATTCAAATACCTATAAGGGCGAGTCACCTTTGTTGAACTTACAAACTAATATTTGAAGATAAATTCGACCCAAAAATAGTAATTTGAATAAGTGCCACAAAATTATATATAGTAACTCAAAGACCTCTTGGGAAAGTATTTTGTGTGCTTATATAAATAATATGGTTATGTGAGGTCATAAGCATTCTACCTCAAAACACTTTAATAAGTCTATATATAGTGTTTTTATATATAGACTTTCCATTTATAGATTATATCTAAATGCATATTTGTATAATTTAGGGCATTTCATTCCAATAAAATAACAACAGACTCATCACAATAAATTAAACTTGATGGGTCTCCTACTATGGGTTTTGGATCACATCTAGGGGATCATCAGAGTTAGAAAATATTCAATAATCTACTACAAGACCATTGTATACTTAAAATTATATAAGTTAAAATATGGAAATAGAAGTAAAATTATCATCATAGAACTTTGGAATCAATGGTAATGATTTATAAATAATTATTAGGATCTTGCTTAATAAGTGTACTTTCATCCATATATATATCCACTTCAAATTTTTATCATATTTCTAAATGCAAAATTGTTATTGGTCACTTCTAATTTTTCAAGTGTCATTTTAATAAAAGCAATTTATCCACTATAATCACTAAGATAAAATCTAGTCACCCATAACTGAGCTCCTTATCCAATAAATACAGATGTCCCCTGATCAAAACCAAGGAAGGTGTAATTTTGATGTAGTGATTCAATGTGTTAATGATTTATAAATAATAGGCTCTTACATAATAAGTGGAGTTTCATCCACATTTTTTGAACATGTAACATAATCAAATTGTCTAATAGGGATTTAACTCCTTAATTTTTAGTCCCCCCTAAGAATACCTTTGAGATAATTTAATTCATCAATTCAAATACTTGTAAGGGTGAGTCGCCTTTCTTGATCTTACAAACTAATACTTGGAGACAAATTTGACCCCAAAATGGTAATTTTAATAAGTGATACAAAATCATACCTAGTAACTCAAAGACCTCTTTGGAAAGGATTTTGTGTGCTTATCTAAATTATGGTTATATGAGGGCATAAGTAGTTTACCTCATAACACTTTAATAAGTTTTTGTATAGTATATATAGACTTTCCATTTATAGATTGTATCTAAATATAGATTTGTATAATTTAAGGAAATAAAACCACAAAAAACATTTTGCAACAAAATACACTTCATGGGTCTCCTGCCATGGGTTTTGGATCACATCCAGAGGATCATTAGAATTAGAAAATGTTCAATAATCTACTACAAGACCATATTACAATGAAAATTAAAGAAGTTAAAATCTGGAAATAGAAGTAAAATTATCATCATGGAACTTTGGAACTGATGGTAATGATTTAGAAATAATTATTAGGATCTTGCATAATAAGTAGTGTTTTATTCACTTTTTTTGAAGATGTAACATTATTAATTATTAGGAAAAACAAGTGGTGGTAGTATAATAGTAAGAATGCACATTAGAATGGATGGTGTATTTTGAACATATATGTCCACTTCAATTTTTTGTCATATTTTTAAACTTGAAATTATTCTTGATTGCTTTTATTTTTTTTAGCACCATTGTAATAAAAGCAATTTATCCATTGAAATCACCAAGACAAAATCTGAACACCCATAACTAAGCTCCTTATATAGTGAATATATTTTTCCCCTAAGTGAGACCAAGGGAGTTGTAATTTTGACATAGATATTTAATGTGCTAATGATTTAGAAATAATAAGCTCTTGCATTATAAGTGGAGTTTCATCCATATTTTTTGAAGATATAACATACAAAAATTGTCTAATGGGGATTTGACTCCTTAATTTTTAAATACCCCCCCCCCCCCCATGAATACCTTTGAGATAATTAAATTAATTCACCAATTCAAATACTTTTAAGGGCAAGTCACCTTTCTTGAAATTAAAAACTAATATTTGGAGATGAATTCAAACACAAAATGGTAATTAAAATAAGTGACATAAAATCATACCTACTAACTCAAAGACCTCTTGGGAAAGGATTTTGTATGCTTATCTAAATTATGGTTATGTGAGGGCATAAGCACTCTACCTTAGAACACTTTAATATATATATATATATATATATATATATATATATATATATATATATATATATATATATATATATATATATACATACTCCATTTATATATTGTATCTAAATATAAATTTGTATAATTTAGGGAATTTCATTTCAATAAAATAGGAACATACTCATCACAATAAGCACTCTACCTTAGAACACTTTAATATATATATATATATATATATATATATATATATATATATATATATATATATATATATATATATATATATATATATATATATATATATATATATATATATATATACATACATACTCCATTTATATATTGTATCTAAATATAGATTTGTATAATTTAGGGAATTCCATTTCAATAAAATAGGAACATACTCATCACAATAAATTACATTTGATGGCTCTCCTACCATTGGTTTTGGATCACATCCATGGAATCATAAAAATTAGAAAATATTCAATAACCCACTACAAGACTATAATACAATTTTTTTTTTTACAAGTTCAAATATAGAAATAGATGTAAAATTATCATCAGGGAACTTTGGAACTAATGGTAATAATTTAGAAAAAAAATTTAGGGTCTTGCATAATAAGGGGAGTTTCATCCATATATATATATATATATATATATATATATATATATATATATCCACTTCAAATTTTTATCATATTTTGAAACCCAAAATTCTTCTTGGTCACTTCTAATGTTTTTATCACCATTGTAATAAAAGTAATTTATTCATTACAATCTCTAAGACAAAACCTAATCACCCACAACTAAGCTCCTTATCCAATGAAAATAGATGCTCCTTGATCGAAACCAAGGGAGTTACAATTTTCATGTAGAGATTTAATATGCTAATGATTTAGAAATAATAGGCTCTTGCATAATAAATTGAGTTTCATTCACATTTTATGAAGATATGTAAATTATCTAATAGGGATTTGAATCCTTAATTTTTATCTCCCCCTAGGAATACCTTTGAGGTAATTTAATTCACAAATTCAAATACCTATGAGGGTGAGTCACCTTTATTGAACTTAAAAACTAATATTTGGAGAAAAATTTTACCCTAAAATGGTAATTAAAATAAGTGACACAAAATCATACCTAGTAACTCAAAGACCTCTTGGGAAAGGATTTTGTGTGCTTATCTAAATTATAGTTATGTGAGGCCATAAGTAGTCTGCCTCAAAACACTTTAATAAGTCTATATATAGTATTACTATATATAAAATTTCCATTTATAGATTGTATCTAAATGTAGATTTGTATAATTTAAGGTAATAAAATAGAAGCAGACTCATTACAACAAATTACACTTGATGAATCTCCTACAATGTGTTTTGGACCACATCTAGGGGATCATTCAGAATTAGAAAATGTTGAATAATCCAATACAATACCATAATATAATGAAAATTATAGAAGTCAAAATATGAAAATTGTAGTAAAATTATCATCATGGAACTTTGGAACCAATGGTAATGATTTAAAAATAGTTATTAGGCTCTTGCATAATAAGTGGAATTTCATCCACATTTTTTGAAGATGAAACATTATTAATTATTAGGAGAAACAAGTGGTTGTGGTATAATATTAGGCATGTACATTGGAATAAATGATGTCTTTTGAACATATATATCCACTTCAAAGTTTTATCATATTTCTAACTCTGAAATTAATCTTGATCACTTATAGTTTTTTGTGCCATTATAACAAAAGAAATTTATCCATTGAGATCACCAAGACCAAACCCAATCACCCACAATTGAGATCCTTATATAATGAATATAGATACCTCTTGATTGAAACCAAGGGAGTTGCAATTTTGATGTAGAGATTATGCTAATGATTTAGAAATAATAGGCTCTTACATAATAAGTGGAGTTTCATCCAAAAATTTTAAATATGTAACATAATAAATTTTTTTGATAGGGATTTTAATCCTTAATGTTTATCCACCCTAGGAATATCTTTGAGATAGTTTAATTTAGAAATTCAAATACCTATGAGTGTGAGTCACCTTTCTTGAACTTACAAACTAATATTTGTAGATGAATTCAACCCCACAATGGTAATTAAAATAAGTGACACAAAATCATATCTAGTAACTCAAAAATATCTTGGGAAAGTATTTTATGTGATTATCTAAATTATGGTTATGTGAGGGCATAAGCAGTCTACCTCAAAACACTTTAAAAGTCTACATATAATATTTCTATATATAGAATTTCTATGTATAGATTGTATATAAATATAGATTTGTATAATTTAGGAAATTTAATTATAATAAAGTATCAATAGACTTGTCATAACAAATTACACTTGATGGGTCTCCTACCATGGGTTTTGGATCTCATCAAGGGGATCATCAGAATTAGAAAATGTTTAATCATCTAATACAAGACCATAGTACAATGAAATTTATAGAAGTTCAAATATGGAAATAAAATTAAAATTATCATCATGAAACTTTGGAACTAATATCATGATTTAAACATAATTATTAGGCTCTTGCATAATAAGTGGAGTTACATCCACATCTTTTGAAGATGTAAGATTATTAATTATTAGGAAAAACAAGTGGTGGTGATATAATAGTGGGAATGCACATTGGAATAGTTGGTATCTTTCAAACATATATCTCCACTTCAAAATTTTATCATATTTCTAAACCTAAAATTCTTTTTGGTCACTTCTAATTTTTTTAGGGCCATTGTAACAAAAGCACTTTATCCATTTTAATCACCAAGAAAAAATATGATCACCCACAAATAATATCCTTATCCAATGAATTCAGATGTCCCATGATCAAAACCAAGGGAGTTGTAATTTTGACGTAGAGATTCAATGTGTTAATGATTTATAAATAATAGGCTCTTGCATAATAAGTGGAGTTTCATCCACAATTTTTGAAGATGTAGCATAAGTAAATTGTCTAATAGAGATTTGAATCGTTAGTTTTAATCCCTCATAGGAATACCTTTGAGATAATTTAATTCACTAATTCAAATATTTGTGAGGGTGAGTTGCCTTTCCTAAACTTACAAACTAATATTTGGAGACATATTTGACCCCAAAACGGTAATTAAAATAAGTGACACAAAATCATACCTAGTAACTCAAAGACCTCTTTGGAAAGGATTTTTTGTGCTTATCTAAATTATGGTTATGTGAAGGCATAAGTAGTCTACCTTAGAACACTTTAGTAAGTCTATATATAGTATTTATATATATAGACTTTCTATTTATATATTGTATCTAATTGTATATTTTATAATTTAGGGAATTTCATTCCAATAAAATATAAATAGACTCATCACAAAAAATTACATTTGATGGGTCTCCTACCATGGGTTTTGGATCAAATCTAGAGGAATCTCATTAGAATTAGAAAATGTTCAATAATCTACTATAAGACCATAGTATAATAAAATTTATAGAAATTCAAATATGGAAATAGAAGTAAAATTATCATCATAGAATTTTAGAACTGATGGTAATGATTTAGAAATAATTAATATTTGGCTCTTGCATAATAAGTGGAGTTTTATCCACATTTTTTGAAGATGTAACATTATTTATTATTAGGAGAAACAAGTGGTGGTGGTATAATAGATGGCATATGCATTGGAATATAAGGTGTCATTCAAACATATTATATGTCCTCTTCATCTTTTTATCATATTTCCAAACCTAAAATTCTTCTTTGTCACTTCTATTTTATTTATTACCATTGCAATAAAAATAATTTCTCCGTTGCAATCACCAAGACAAAACCTAGTCACCCAGAATCGAGTTCCTTTTCTAGTGAATATAGATGCCCCTTGATCAAAACTAATGGAGTTACAATTTTGATGTAGATATTGTGATAAGAGGCTATCTCTTTACATGAATAATGCAATCCTTCATAGACTAAAGCATAATTTTCATGGTGATTCAGATCCAGATAGGTCTGTACACATAATTATTTTATATGAACTTATTTTGACATTGTCTTGGGTTTGGAGTAACCAATAGGTTTAATTGTCGAGTTACCCTCTTTCACTTCATATAACCCCTCTTATCTCCCACCACACACATAAATTTTATTAGTTATTAAATAAATATAATTAACATATAATATATATCATAATATTTCTATATGTATACTTGACATAGTAGGTTGAGATTAGTTGGATTCTCAAATAATTGTCAAGAACATTGACACACATGATAGAAATTTATTAGAAGTGAATAAAGGTCTCTAATCCTATATATGTATGTAGTTGGATTATATGTTAATTTTTGAAACCTATCGATAAAGAGAAGGATATTGTGTATTCAACGGCTTTGAAAATCTCATGAAGAATGACATGATTCGCATGAGAGGTAAGAGACTTATTATAATGAATATATGATAAAACTATTTATTATCCATTTGATGAAATATTTTCATTATTACTATCTTTTCATTGTAAATAAAAATGATACAATTATTTACAGTTATGCACATAGGCATGATCTTACATATACGTCTATGGTAATAGGTCAAAGGAGCATTTGTCTAATTATTTGTTATCTTGTTGTAATTTCATTGACTATGTTACAAAGCTCAAACTTATGGATATTATAGTTATATGTTGACACAAAACTCGATTCTAATCTTGGACATTGTGGTAATTATATTCTCAGGAGGCATACTATATCATTTCATATTTTTATTAGGCTACCATGATAGTAACACTTTTCACCCCCATGGAGCTCCATATTCAACATTACATGCATAATTCGATCAATTATGTTAGGCTCACATGGACCATAGATCTCAAGAATATGTTTAGGCTTTAACTCTTTGGTCTAGGTTTGAATTTTTGATACTTATCATGTGATTTAAATTTTATGTGACTACTCCCAAGGTGCATTTGCATTCATAAATAGGTGGGTTGAGTTTTTGTTTCATTTATTATGGAGTCAAAAAATAATCATAGTTATGTATTTAAAACTCTACAATACTTCATCATGTGCACTTAGATGAGGTAGTTTACTTTGAAGTGGAAATCTATCAAACATTAATGTTTGGGAGGAATTAAATTAAAATTTGCAATCACGTATCATGAATTTGAAATCATGTATCATAAGAATTAAATTTGATGTTGTAGATGACACTTGGCATGGGATAGTTAGTAGTAAAGTAGATGAACAGTAAATTAATTTTAAGTAATGAGAATGATTTATTTTCTTATCTCTTATAACTTGGTTATAAAAATTCTATGAATTGTTAAATTACATACAAATTATACAAAGGAATTAAGTCTATTCTAATTTACAAAATGACCATCAACTTTTAGTTAACCATCAGGGCTTTTGAGTTGAAATTTAAATTAGTGACACACAATTCTTCTATTGAACAAATTCAAATTAAGCTAAAGTACCAATGAATATCTATCCTAGTGAGTTTATTTCTCCACTTAAATCCTTTGGTTTATTAATCCAATTTATTAAGACCAGTAACTTCAAATTTAAATTCTAACTATGAGATGTGTTTCTTGTTGTTTCTAATTATAGGTGCTAAAAAATGAGTTGGAGATGTGTTCATCAATTTCTATGGATAAGACTAGTTGGCATTTTTGACACATGTATACCACAATGTTGTTGGAATTTTTTTTGTAATGCATAGTTACTAAGATGCATTTTTTGCACCTATAGTCAACTGAAATTTTTGTAATATAATGTTAAAAACTCCTAGTTGTCATTTTTGACTTTGTGTAAACCATGACCTTGTTGGTAGTTTTTTGTAATGCATAATTACTAAGATGCATGTATTTGTGTACCTACAGTGAGCTACAATTTTTGTAATATAATGCTAGAAACTCTTTATTTCATATAAATTGAATTCATTGTTTCCAATTGTAGTTTTGTATCTAGTCGTATTTATTTATTTTCAAATAAATTTTCTTAAAGTAAAATACACATAACTTTTCTTAGAAACAAATATTTCACAAATTTTTAAAGAATGCAAGATTGAAAATTAGGAAAAATAATCCTATAATTTCTCAGTAGCATGCCCTAAAAAATAATTACCAATCCCACACTATTACAAGACCC